>QNGE01000707.1:221588-237954 GCA_008508345.1 Paragonimus westermani | reverse complement strand
TGTAAGCTTGCAGCAGGTAGGAAGAATGAGTGTTCAATGTAACCCATCGTTTGTCTGGTTCTAGCAACTAGGAAAGATATATGGTCTGCGAAAATGAATGAGTTTGAGTAGCGTAAACCCCGGTCGTGTACTGACACACACAATCTCACCTTTACCACCGTCTTTCCTGATCGGAATAGGTCGCTCAGCGAGCTTAATAATCAATAGATTTTTGCCATTCTATAGACGCAACTTTTTGAAATAAAGCCCATAAGNCCATAAGAACACCCGCGAGTAGATTCAAAGTGGCAGGAAAGACTAGTAAACATCCGGGCGCAACATCCGTGAGTGTCTAGGCATACGGTGCTCTCTGAATTTTTTTCGTAAAGAAGGACAAGTCGATGTGACGTGCATGTGCTTAATTACAGCACATTAAGATGCCCACCGCCGATTTATATCCACGCCGAATTGCGCGTAATCCGGAAATCCTATGAATGCTCTTCTCGAATACCTAACGCTTCCGGAGTAGTGAACAAAAAGCGTCAGTATGAAGCGGATTTACCGGGGTACTAATTGAATAACTATACAAGAAGATCAAGTGTTCTGCTCCGAATGCAAAAAAATCGTCAAAAATTGGTCTAGGAATGTGCCTGCACAACGAACTTGAAAGCTAGGCATCACCCAGGAACTGGGGAAGATAAAGTGGAATTAGACGGGCCGCAGATAAACAACTGATTGCAAGTCGAAGAACGATGGGGATCATGAGCTACTCTAGAATGAATAGTGTCTACTTTCTTTCAGAATTTTAGGCAGCAGGTAATATCATCAATGTAGACCACTGTGGTAGTTAAACCAAGAAAAAATTATGGTCAGCGCATCTAATTTGAGGGCGATATGAGAAAAGCAGAAGCACCTATCAACAAACTTGGCCCAGACCATCCTCAGCCCAACAATCTCACAAGTAATCCAACGGACCTCAACAAAATCAACATAGCGTAAACTTTGACGTTGTCCAATTTGTAGGTCACGGTGTTGGCATTATGGATGTACGTATATTCTGAAGGTTTCACCATTAATCGTTTGAATAGGGTGTATTAACCAAATGTTTCACAAGTGAAAGAGTGCTGAGTTATCGAGTAATTACATTGCTAACTCAACACTTGAGCGTTTTTCAATTGCATTTGGAATGGCGACGTCACAAATCAAGAGCGAAGAGGAGTGCTCGAAGAACGGTCAATACAAAGACGAAATAACACTTAATGTGATGGGAGGATTGGAGCGGTTTCCTGATTGAAGAAAGTTTAGCCAACCAGTGTTCGCGCACAAACATCTACCGACAGAAGTATGTTTACAGGTTATACTTGATCCAAACAACTAAGTTGACAGATGGAAGCTCATAGAACGAAACGCAGAAAAGCTGGCGGGTCAAAACGTTCAATAGCAATCGTGTTCACTGCTTCTTCTCCATAAGAACGTGCCCTTTTACCGAACTGAGACTGCTTACTGTCGCTCGGGCTTTTATTTCAATCTTCACTCGATTGGCTCGCTAAATTTGTGACAATTTGCGGCCATGACAGTTCGTTCAGATCAATGCTAATGGAGAGGGTTCATCCTTTGTGGATTATTTCAGCGCATAATATTGCGCTAAGAATGCGTTACACACGTATCTTAAGTTTTCTGTTTTGCAGCAAGCAGTCCTCATGGCCCAACGCAACGTTTAGCATCCGTTAAAAAAATAAGTTGCCTTCCTTAATTTGACGCAGAGTATAATGATGGGATATTATTCCACTTCTGTGAAACCGAATCCCGTAGTACCCCGTCAGTAGTATCGCAGACGAACGCGGTTAAATAAGTGATATATTTTCACCGTTATTTACGCAGCCAAGTTTGCACGCACTTCTTGTTTACGCTGTCTCCCAAACCGACAGTCTTCTCAGAAACACGTGGATAGTGATCTAATTCTTCTGACACCGAACTTCCTCAGCGGCACAACGCTGCAAGCTTCGTTATATCACTAACCTTCTGACCAAATGTTAACGAGATGGTGATCTCACTTTGAAGGTGCGGCCATTTTTCAACCCAGTGTCAAGAAGCTGATAGTAACCGGAATGAAAACAATGGGAACGTCGAGGATCCAATAGCTTGTCTAAAATTCTCTTCGACTTCTGGGAAGATTCGGGGGATGTGCAGATTAATTGTCTCTAAAAAGAGAGGAACTGTCTGAAATCGGTAATACGTTATGCTCGACAAGTTGTGAGTGCGCAGGCCTCCGCATTCACAGGTACTGAAGTCCAGCCGGTTCGTTTCAAATTGTTAAGGTCCTTTTGTGGGGTATGGAAACGGCACGAGTATCATCGTTCCGAAGACGTAGTCATAATCGCCAAACCTTGTTAATAGAGAAATACGCGAAAATGGAGCATTGTTAAAGACTATCGAAAATAGAACTGAGCCAACAACTGAGTACTGGAGTGTTCAGCTGCATCCAGACATGCAGTCCGAGAATGCTCTGTAGCAAAAGTCTGCTGGACACTTCTTCGTCCACTGAAGATGTTTGGCTTCGAGTTCATGCTAGCACAGCCTACCGATTAAAACAGTTTATTTTATGTGGCCAGACTCTTTGTCGGAGTTGAAAGATATAGGAAAAATGCTACTGTCTGTACCTACTAAAATTGTCCACGGACTGGTGGCCATCAGCAAATCTGCGGTGCACAAGAATCTGCTAAAAAACGCATTGGACGCCGATGTAAAAGCCTCAATTGACCAAGTAACTCCAGAACCGTTCGTATGCGAGCATCTGCGAAACGTTCTATATAGGTGATAGCAGGATGAGTGGACGGTAACAACTGAGGAATTTTCGCTCACTACTGCTGAAGAAAATTGTGCTATTCACGAGCCCCTCTCTGTCGTGTATTGTCCCATAGTTGATAAGCGTAACAGTTGCCGAGTGCAATTTGTATGGAAAACGCGTGCTTCCCAGGGCCAGTGACCAGGGCTTCCATGTGGTCCAGGTGTGACCCGCACAACTTGCTACGTAAGAAATTCGGTGAGCAGGATGGAAGAGTGTCTGTTGATCATAAGCGTTACCTAAAGAAAGCACGAATGGAAGTGCCCGCCAAGTCACTGATGGTGATAGACCATATAAAACGTGGACTAGGGTGATCAGTGGGATACGTAGAAGGCTTGTGCCATACTTAAGAAAGTATACTGCCAGGGATGGCTGTCATTACTACACATGAAACAAACCAATACTACTGAAGATGAAGTGTCTACCCCGCTGATGCATTCAGATTTGGTGGAAACGAGGACCTAGATGACCGGAGACGATTGCCTAGAATCGCTGCTGTAGTCCACGTTTAGGTCATCAGCGGTTTTGACATCGTAGTAAGTAGAGTTTGACGGCCTCTCTCAGATTGCGACATATCTGCGCAGAAGAGAGAAGGTCAGGGATAAGATTAACAAAATGAAGGGCGAGTTTCTGGTGACAGCGAAATGAGTGAGGTGCAAAAGAAATCATATAATACACAGAGGTTCTGGCCCCTTCAGATCACAGTAATTGATGGCACGGCAACTGTAGCCCGAAGGTGAACCCTGTTTGGAGCAAAAATTATTATGTATTCATCAACATATTTCGAAAGAACAGCAGTTGACGACTTTATGAACCCATCCACAGAGTAGTTGAGATGAGGGCCTTCAAAAACTGTGCTGCCAACCAGCCACCTGGCTTCTCATATCCACTTTGCAGCACTTTCCGCGATTAGCAGCAGCACGGTAGGTAAGAATTGTGCCGCAGATGAGCTTAAATGAGAGGACTGCGTGATTGCACAAACCGATTGGTGCGGTCAGTATTGGTTTATCAACCACCAACTCATCGTTCATGATTAGGTTTTCACGCCGCTACGGGGTGTGGCGGGTGCAACGTCGAGTGAATCCAGCGGCATTCCCCATGCAACCCAATGCCCTGTCTAAGTAGAAAAGTTGCGCGAGCATGCACTCCTCGGCACCTGAGTGGCGGGAGGTCGGAAAGTTCACTTCTGATTGATTGGGTTCACTCACCAGGGAGACATGGGGAGAGTCTGGGATGGTTATAATTTCTAAGCTAGCTATCAAGGGTCCATTCTTTACATGTCCAGTAAAATGGAGTAGCGCAGAGCATCCTCCCAATCAACGGCCAGAACCGTTCGGAAAAATCACACGCCGAATTGTTTTTTGAATCTCAGTAAGTACTGAATTGTTACGAAGGAAGGCTTGGAGGGAGTTGAGGGCATGAAGCCTGATTCAGTTTCTGCACAAATTGTTCAATATGGTTAACGTTCTCTATAGGCGGTTGGAGACAATTAGCGAGGATTCTGCACTGTGCTTTAACCAACCCTCGTTTCTTCACGGATTTATGAAGTGTGAACTCAAATTCGGCTACAGATGAAACAACGCCAGAGGTAAAGCCGCCATGACATATACCATGGCACTTTTCCACACGTTACCGTTGACTTGGAAGGCCGTTTCATCCGACTTCTTATTACACAGTTCACGACCGATTGACACCCATTTACTCGTACCGCGCCGCTCGTAGTCCACGGGAAGGTTTACGAGCCAGCTCTATCTAGCCGCGGCATCGTACGCGCACGTTCCCGCAACGTCCTAGGTTGAAGCTTGAGCTTTATTGCAAATGCACACGATTTTTTGAGTGGATGAGTTCTGTCTCGTTCGGAATTGAGACCGAGAATTTAACAAATACGCTGTCTTTGAAAGTTGACCAGTCCAGTGTATCAAGATCGATTGATGGGCACTGGTTCCGGGCCAACAAGATTATATCTGCCGCGTTTTGACAGGGGCGTATCAGAGTATACCTGAACCCCAGAGTTGTTGAGCGGTTTTTGGGACTGTAGAGGGATAAGCTTGTCTTTGAAAATGCATCTCTTGATAACCACGGTTTAGTAGTGTGTGCCGGACCGGTTTCCTGAGTGATTACAAGGCGGAATTGAGGTCAGTCGTCCAGTATCTGATTTTTATATAAAGGCTCTGCCTGAAACCAGGGACATGCTCCTGGCAGAGATTTAATCGGCTTCCGGTGCACCCTAGAAGATCAGAAACAGTTACAATGTCCTTCAGAACAGCCGAACTCAGCTTTTCGAGAGCCGCAATTGTGGTGACTTCAAATCAGTTTTGATTCTACACTAACGGCAGAAAGGTGCTGGATTGAGTCTTGTAGGAACAGCCGGAAAGAGGGCCTCAGAATGTTGTTGTGTCCCTGCTTTTGAAGCACGCGAGATATCAGTGGCAGTGGACCTGAGAGTTCACGGAACAGCCTTGGCAGCCCTTTGGAATCTGGCTCTGAAAGTAGCAAGAGCATGAGATTACGTATCAGTTTCAATTTAATGCAGCTTGTACTGGTTCAATTCGGTTAATCAGCGGACTTTGCTGCCGTGGCAAGAAGGGGGGTATTCGGTATAGGAGAATACCACTCCGAGAGCCCAGACTCTCAGACCGGTTTGTGTCAAGCCTATGACTCACCAGGCTTAATCGAACGCAGTTCAGCAGTCGCAGTTAAACAAAACCAAACTTTTTCTAATTGTTCACTCTGTATGTAAACGCCAGAGAAACCGGCGTAGGAGAACGTTCAGTGGGAACACATGCCATCCGCTAGAAGGGGCAAATGCTCGCGGGGACTCCGGTCATCCTTGGGACTTTAACCAACCGTTGAAATGGTTGAGTACCATTTCCACTAGTGACGACTGGGCCTCTGATATCGCAAAGAATATGACACGAAACAAGGTGGTGTACATTCATTATTCAGCAACAAGTAAACCTACGGTATTTACACCGGTTCATCACCCTTGATGTCGGTTGGCTGTAGCAAAACTACATTCGAAAGGCAGCATGAAAAGATGTGGTGGTGTCAAAAAGATAAAGCTTGTGGCACGGGGAATTTGAGGGACTGAGAGAGTCTATGGTGACTTCGCTACACGTCTACCTCCTGGTTCTATAATGTGGACAGATAAATAAACGTAGATCAGTTTCGTCGCCATTTGGATTTTATGTACACCAACAGGCAGACCGATGTGTGTACCCACGTACTGTTGCGAAAGCACGGGTCCGTCGCGTGAACAAACCCACACCAACATTCGTAACCGGATCGCTTGACCAACACTAGTGACTATATTCGGGTTGAGGTACGCCGGTAATGTCAGAGCCTACAAATGCAGGGAACCGAACATGACGGACTCCCAACACACGTCCTGTGAGCTGAATTGAAGCCCAATGAAGTAAAATGAACTGGCCCACGGCGAGCCGCATTGAACTGAACGCGATCAAACTCAACCTACACAAGCCATGGACGGCTAAGCAAGGAGAACTGAGTCCGCGAAGAACGGGATTTCCATTCATTAAAAATCCATATTTTGGTTAACCACCGCAGAGCAAATAAAACACACATCAGTGATTTTCTTCTCCGCTCGAATCAAGTGCCATAGTCACCGGTATTGTCTTAATTAATGGAAAGAGCAAAGCGTAGGGCCACCTTTCAACATCATGGTCCAGCAATATCAAAATTAACGCAACAAACCTTGAAAAAATCAACGAACGGTATTCATGTCAAACTTGAGACGTCACTCCTCAACGAGTCTCACAACTCTGACGAAACACCACCAAAACTGTCACAAAATTCGTAGTGATAGCTCGATTGTAGCCATCGGAAACTTGCGCCGAGTGCTCCAATTACTGAATACTACCAGGAGATTGGAACGGTGTCAAACAATCTCACTAGAATTGATCAGTGTAAGTGTGATGGCATCCAATCCAATATCATCCTCAATTCAGTGTTCATTCAAAGTGTTATGCAAAGTGAGAGATTTAACCCCCTTGTATAGTTATTTGATTGGTGCCGTGTTGAATCCCATTTTCGCAAGCGCTCTCAACTTAACGTTGGATATTGAAAAAGACATTTGATGGCCCAACAGATTTTGCATGAATCTGTGTGAATTTCAATGGGTACTAGTTAACCACGCTCTTCTGTCGACAAATTCTGGCACTTTTCGCGAATGGCGATTTCTGACATTGTGGAAATTGATGCCCATTTTGATATTCATGGTGCTAGCAAGGCCGATCCTGGTTCTTCGGGCCAACGGCGCAAAACCTGACGACCAGGCGCCCCTCTGTTACTCGAATTTGCGGCAATTTCCCACGAACCATCCCCCTGTTGGGCGAGAACCCGTGGGACACTCATACCCATCACGACCTCCCCTCTCAATTGACTTTAAGTCTTCACAATTTGAAAAACAATTCGTCTATCTTACATACTTTATATGTTACTAAGACCCTCCTCACTGATAGAGTCCTCCTTAAGATAAGTACCGTTAGGCACGATTGCCGCTTGTTCGGGACACCCAGGACTGAGCAGGGACCCGGCCCAGGTGTATCGATAGAGATGGTGGTAGCCTCATCGGGGAAGACGGAAAGTGCGTCCAAGTCCACCGCTGTCTTGCCTGTTCGATTTAATCATGTTCCAATGGATGCCCCTAATGATGTTTCTGACGACCCGGCAGAAGAAGAAGGGCTGAGGAGCTAAGGGCAAGAGAGCTAGATTTGAAAAATAGACTACTCGAACTTTACAAGGGACGCCGCAGTTCTGTGGAACATGAAACCGTCCTGACAATCCGGATAAGATTTGACGTTGTGCCAAGTAATAATATCGGCCTCCTCGCTCAAGAGCGAGCCCCAGGAGCAGACGCCTTTAGTCTAAACCCGGTTAAGTCGTTAGGGTGGAATGTCGGATTTACCTGAGATGATGGCGCATGGCTGTTTAAATACCGCTGGGGATTTCCCTCAGCTATGACAAGGCAAGAGATTGTAACGGGTTATTCTTACGTCGTTACGTTCATCTGTCGACCACTCCAATTATCCATCTTGTCGAGAACTCCAGTGCTTAATTAGACGTTTTTTAGAAGTGTGGTGGCAATTTTGCATTACCTCAGGAACTCAGGGGTACTGCACACGCCATGGATTCGCTTTCTGTTCCACTATGTTATCGCTTCGTTTAAACGTCCGTCCGCTCGCGCGCAAACCTCCCACATCGATCATATATTCGTTATTTAATCGTTGCGCTGTTCCTGATCCGTCCATCTGGCTTGCTTGTCCCCACCAAACCAGTGAATTAGGATGAACGGTGGATTGTTTGGAATTAGTAAACCACTTGTTATCGAATATCGCACTTCCACTGCGTTCCGCGTAACTACTCATGTGCTCATATTCTTCACTTATCGTAATCTAATCAAATGAAATGTCTTTATTCAATAATACAGTCCGTTACTGACTACACTGGAAGCTCCACATACTCAAACCTGTTGATGTCTTCTGGTGTACTATATCCCGAAACCAACAGCCGACGTGTTGCTAACGGTCGGATTTCTCGCTGTAATGTCTCTGTTAACTATGTTGTCTTTCGAAAATCGCCAACTGACCACCAAGAATAATCTCGTGGAATCGTTCTCAAACAGCCTCAACCGTCCTTTTGTGTTCCTGAAACAACTGTCCGAGGGACTATGGTAACAATATAGATAGCCATTTTTTCTTATTCGGGGCGTGTGTTTCATATATGATAAACCCCCATTGTTAGAGTGTTTTCTGTAAAGACCACAGATGCGGTAGCTGCTCTATTGTTCACAGGAAATTTTGTTCGCGTGGTCCTGACTCCCGCTAGGGAGTACAATATCAGTAGTCTAAACCGTGGACGAAGGATTTTTAGATGCTACACCTCCTCCATTAACAGGACAAGTAATCACCTACTACTGCCCTGCCGATCGTGTTTTTCACAAAGGACGTTGAGAAAACGGTTTCGTGTAACATAAGCAATTAGTTCACCGAAAAAGAACTACCTGAAAGCAGCACATAGATACAGCGGTTGTGGTGCAGCCTGACGGGCCATTGTACCAGCAGCACATCAACCAGGTCATGACCAGAAATTTGCACGGCATGTGGTTTAATCCGGTTTGATATGGTGACACGCATTTATCAGGACATCAAAGTTCACACTAACGGACCGGCACGAATCAGCAAATGTTGCCTCATTTTGAACTCTAAATAATAGTTTCCTTTGTAACATATATAACACCTGTAATGAGTTTTTCTAATACACGAAAAGTAAAGAGTTTGGGGGTCATTCTCAACTTTGAGGCAGTACCGCGGGCAGAGTCCGGTAACACTTTTTTGGAGCGAGTTTCACGTTCAATAGAATGTTCCGCGGTCGGTTACTGCGTCCAAGCCTTAGTATTTGTCGCCATAAACTAGCCTCAATTGACAACCCCCTTTTCATTGTTTGCACCGATTTCCCCCATCACTTCGACCCCACTGATACTATCTCATCCATACCTTGACGTAACTGGGAATCCAACGTAAGCCAACACATAACTGTGATTATCCCAATGGTATTCAGTTATACCATTTTCGAGCCTAACAGAAGGCTTCACTCCGAATTCACACAGATAATTTTATCTACTGGCGATCTATCGGATATGAGAACCGCACATCATTTCCGCAAGCGAGGTCCACCAATATATAGTATTCCGCTTTGCTCAGGCCTAAAAGGCTGGACAGAAATTAACTCGCTTTAATTCGGCGATATTTGTTTGTTGGACAGGTTGGGGACGTTGTCGTGTGTGATGCCTATAAAGACCGCCGCCACACAGTGGACAACACAATTATATCCGATAGGTATCCATATCTTCACATTCAGAATTTGACGCCAAACCTTGTGGACAGATGGACATTCGAAAAAATCTGTCTGATGTGAGTTTATAACCAGATTCCAGTTACCCTCGAGGACATTCTTTAGATAGCAGTCGCAACTTTATTCAGAATTCTAGAAATCTTGCTCCTGCGACGGTGTTTTGTCAGCGCAATTCGCAGTGTCCGTTGTTTATTCACAAAATCTGTCAAGTATTATGGTCTTTAGCCCGTCACAAGAAAGCCTTGACGAGCATTCACCTTCATTGTTTGCCCGATCGCTTCGTGGTGAGGTTGTAGTCTATATAGTTAAGTTCGCCGTTGAAATGTACCGTGTTACTTCCTTTGGCTATGACGCAGACTGTGGCAATACAACACCTAAGCTGGCTAAAGGGCTAGAATCACCTGGCGATCACAAACCATACATTGTTTAAGCGGTTTCGTCGGCTCCATGACTCAGTTAATTTTAGCGATTTTTCGCCCTTGATTGCGCTGACCTTTTGCAGCCATTACTCAGAGGTAGTGTTAGCTGTTTTTTTATTGATACTACTAAAACTGTTCAGTGGATTGAAAAGAGATACCGCTGATATAACCTTGCCCTCTTGTTAAAGCAGCTGCTCGCATTGAGGGTTCGATGACTGTCATTTGTTTCACAGAAGGTCGGTAACCAAGGTACCCGTCTCTGTTTACTCTTTTCCTGTCGATCTTCTTTCTTACATTGAAAATCTCCTAGGTAATGAATGCGAGCCCTCTCTGTAAATACTGACACGACCAGCCACGTTACACGTGTGACAAATCTTTTCTCCCATGAACGTTATTCTGGCTGTGTCACTAAATCCTGATGTCGCTACCTTTTGGAAACTCACTTTCTTGTAGTTTTTCTTTCTTACTTCTTATTGCTGGACCTTTGTTTATATGTGCCTTGGTTTCATTTTTGTGTTTAATCGTCCCGCCATTAAGCGACCGTAGCCTTTGATCGCAGTCATGTGAACCGTTTGTCTCGGATCTTATATACTTGGTGGATTCGCTATCGAGGTTTGTCATTATCCTGTTTTATTTGGTTTATACTAACTATCTTGCAGCTTAGCACCTTATTGATAAGAAACTCGCCAATAGGACCGGGCGCCCTTTTGGTTCCGCATCGACTGCTCGACTGACTCAGCTTACGGACGCGACTACTTTGGTTCCCGGCTATCGACAGACGTTGTGAGTAGACTATGCGTTGCCCCAACATCAATTAAATATTCGGGATCAATATTCATGTCATCCTCGGTTCGTCTTATTTGCGTTAATCTTGCGTGAGGCTGACATGGCAGCAGGGTCATTTCTGCAACAACGAACTGTTGATGACTGGTGCATGGTTAAGCTTCTAAAAGAAACTGCTACCGATCGCTCTCGCCTTCCCCACCTCCAGGAAGTTCAGGAAGATGAAATTCAGTCGTCCTCACAGGACGAAGGGTGCTAATCTGACTCCAGTTTTGCGCAGCTGTGAATCTGCCGTTAAAGCGTTCCTAATTGTTTCCGATGTGTTAGCCTCACAAGGCCCCAAAAGTAGTGAGTTGTTTGTATGTATCCTGCTGTTAACTTTATAAACTTGACTGAACATAATTTATCGTGTAAATAGTACTGCTATCCTCCAGCCAATTATGCAGTATACCTGCTTCAACGAGCTGTGTGGCTCGTATTACAGAAGATATCTCCCAAATTCTGTAAAGTTCGAACCCGGCACGCAGTGCTCACCGGCGCATCAGTGCCACTACACACCCGACGGACAACTGAGTGGACTTATTATTCACTGCAAGCCGCACCCACCAATAGTTCATGCTCCCTCAAATGTGAGCGCCTTACTATGCATTCTCTGTGATGCTCCAAAAAACAGCTTTTTGTCTCCATACTTCTGAAACTTTGCGCTAATTGTTCCATTCAGTCAAATATTTCGCAGTCATACTGGCAACTTAAAATTTGTTTGGGGAAACATCGAGCACAATACTTGATCCAAGCATCTAAATGGCAAACGCCGTATGCTTTGCAAAATCCATCTTTGAACGCCATCCCCAAAAAATAATTTTGTTGCCTTCGAGGGGCGTTTGTACACCGCGCATCTTGACACAGTTCAGCATTTACCGTCATTGGGAAGGTGGATAAATACCGCATTTTACGTAGACTAACTTACTCACTGGTCTGAAGACGTACAAATGGAAACTTGTTCGTTAAAACCGCCGTACGGTAACTTCTGAAACTTTAAGTGGCCAATCTTGGCCATCTCACTAACGGTGGGTCACATTTTGAGTTCGCTTCACATCATTCCTCAAACAGCTGAGACATTGTTGGATTTGTAACACGGCTTACCATCCGGCAGCCACTGGATAGGCCTAAAGCCTTCATTCGCTTTCCCAGCGTTCTCAGTTCGCTTACAACAGTATCTGGCAGTGAGTGGTTCCGATGTTTACTTTTTTGGACGCCTGAGATGCTCGGAAAGCCTGACTGCATACCAAGTCAGCCCAGTTAGTAGACGGGTGTCAGTTCCAGATGATCGGAGGGTTGGTTCTCCATGCGTCAAGGGACTAATCAACAATAAAGTAGGCGCTCGGCCCAGCATACGTGGAGACTCTGATAGATACAACCAAAGAGACAGAAAACACTCACGTAAATCCACACTGTTTCCAAAACTTCTCTCCACGTTGTGACCTGTATCTTTGCTCCTCGACCAGATCTGCGACCAATATATTCAGACTCATCCTACCTAATCAAATGGTATGGAGGACTTTCGTAATGGAACGCAATGGTAAATGCGAGGCTTTTTCTACCGACGGATTGAAGCCAGTGTTTACTAAAGTACACGACATTCTGGACAGAGTAAGCAATTCATTGCCAACAACAGTTCTTTGTTTACAACTTTTGAGGGTCTAGTCCCGGTCACGACAAAATGAACGTCGATAAAATTCAAACTCACAGAATGAACTCAGTATGGAATTGCGCAATTCAGTGCGACTTACAGGTCACGCTGCTGTATGTCTCCTGTAGCTTTTTGCTTTACTATCCCTTCCAAGCAGTTTCAAACTGCTTTATGCCATAGTTTCTGTTAACAAACATTTCCTTTACAGAAAAGACGAATAGCCTCACATTTGTCCGCCATGAAACAAATAACCGTCAAAGACATCGCTTGTTATTAAGAGGTGCTGGAAGCTTTGGATACTGTGCATTAATGATACTACAACTGTGTGTGCCCCAAAAATGTTCATACTTCGCGAAGAACATATTAAAACTTCGAATTCTAGAAGTGTTTTGGAGAAGGGCTGCCTACATTACCAACAACGCGATCTCTTCATTTACGACGCCGGAAACCGTAAAAGTAACGGATCATAGCCAACTGACTGTTTCAGTGGTTCTATTCAGCACACGCCCATTGATATTATAAATTATGAATGTCTTTCAGTTATTCACTTCTCTTCCCGCAGGAAGTCAGTGTGAACTGTGTGGCAGGCTTAAAATGGCTCATACTCGTATCAACTTTCATCGGACCCAACTCTTTGACTCCTTTCTGATGGCACAACCCTGTATTCTCCCTATTCACTTACCGCTGACTACCTTTATGTCCATTGTCATTATTACCGGTTTTATCATGAGCCCATGTATGCGCGTATGTTCGGCCATGTGGGGGTAACAACGTGTGCAGTGTTGATTACGGTGCCTGATTAACTCCGCCGCCGGGTTTCCGCTGAGTTTTATCACCTCCTGACCTGTTCGCTCGTTCACTTGCGCCTCGATTTCGCGAACCAGCAATGATAGTCCTATTCACGTGTAGTGTTACTCTCAGCCGGTCGTCTCAGTTCGCTCGGTCTCACAGTGACGCAGTGGGAGAATACTTGTAGCTTCACGTCGATATATACTCAGTCTCCATTCTCAGCAGCCGCTATTTATCGTATCGTTTCCCTGGATACCTGTGATTATCGTCCTAATGAGCCGTTTAATAAATCTGTACACAAGCATAATGTACGTTAATGTCTATTCTTCTTGAGCATCCCACACTCTGTATTCTCAATATTTGTTTATGTTCCTAACCTAGTACATGCACTTAGCGAATCCTTCCACAGCACGTTTCCGACAGGGAAGTTTAGTGGCTTCAATAGAGCCTGCTCCTGAAGGACTACGGATGCCTCTGCTCACATCTTTCCTTGTCTGATTCTTATAGGTTTATGCGGAAGTCTGGTAGCGAGAACTGAATTACAAGTGGTACAACAGAAGCTATTTGCGACAATATGTAGCGAGTCACTGTAATTCAGGTTAGTCTGATGAAGGTTACCACAAGCCAACGTTGACTGCGTAGACTAACACTGGAATTGAATTTTAATTTGAAACTTGCACAAAATTCTAATCGAGTTAATTAAGTATTTGTTAACATATGTTCTTTGTATGCACTGGCTTATCGGTATTTTACCCAAATGGCATGGCAACATTTTACGCGGTATTTCATTTTGCTCGGCAATCGTAATGACTTCCATTGAGTATGGTGGTGGGCCAACTTTAGAGCAAAGGCGGCGGTTCTGCAACTTGGAAGAAGGAGGACATGTACCCGGGTAGGTATCTTAGACGTATTAGTTGTACACGACAATTTCTACGTTTATATGGTACGTACCATGTAAACGTGGACATTTTCATGTCCAGCGTTGTATAAATTCTGGTATCGCATACATAATTTACAGTAAGACTTATACAGTGTGTGCAGCTTGTTTATCCGCAAGCCACTTGCAACAACAGGTGAAATTAACCACGTCCTCTTGTCTTTTTACCCCAGTGAATCGATCTGGTCTGTAGCCCAGTGGCACGGTCAAACAGAAGGATACCCGCTCTGTTCCCATAAACAGTACACTGCTAAAATAGAATGACAAAAGAAACTAAGACCCAGCATGCTGACGGCTGTGCACTGGTGTTGACCTTTGGAAATAATTTTTTTCTGTAGAATAGTGTGTAGGAAACCACGTACGTACCTCGCTAGCTTGAAGTCAAGCTTACCAGGCATAGAGCAAGTTGTAATGCGCGCAACCGTTTGTGGCGGAAGACTACTACAGCTGTGCGCATCTCACGGTTTGTATATTCCGAGCACTGCATTCCAACACAAGAAGAAGCACTGTGTTACTTGGAGACCTCCGTGTGCTTCTCAGCCGTGTACACAGTTGGGTCATATAGCAGTTAGTTACAGGTGGCGCCACTTTGTTAAGGACTGTCGTGCCCTTCGGAGCAACCACCTGGAATCGAACCATGCCGTTGTGCGTGCCCGTTTCGTTTTGTCATTTGCCCAGAAGACTTGCGTTCGTAAATGCAAGGTGTTTTACTGGCATTTGGGCGATGAGGATGTAAAGAACGCTTACCAAAAGGCGTTGGTAAAGAATTTGCCCAGTTCGAGTCCGACGAATGATCCTAACGAACACTGGTAACAAATCGCCGGAGTTATGAAAGCGTGCTGTGAACAGGCACGCTCCGTAGGAGCTGTTCAGTTTCGACAGAACTGGATTTTTGTCACGTCGATAAATCTTATGAACAGGCGTCGCTCTATCCCACCTGGTTCTGAATATGATGACGACCGTCGATAACCTAAACGTAAGCTGACTAAAAGCATGCGCAAAGACCGTGAGCACCACCTGGCACAACAATCGGAAGAGATGAAGAAAGCTTTTTTATCTGGGAATAGAAGGCTTTTTTCCCTAATCCGTGTTTGTACTGGTCGTCAAGTCGGTGTAAGTGAGACCATATGTGAAAAAGATGGTTCACTTATCCCCAGTCAGTCGCGCCGACTCGACAGGTGGACTGAACATTTTTGAGAAGAGTTCAGTTGGCCTCAACCAGATCATGCGGATGACGGGACTCGATTGGTCAGCTATTGCATCTCAGACGGTCATCCGTCGAAAGTAGAAGTGGTCCTGGAGCTCAAGCTATTGAAGCGTAATAAGGCTCCTGGACCAGACCTCCTCTCTCCTTCTCTTCTCAAGGATGGTGGAGTGAGGTTGCCATCAGAACTGACAAAACTTCTCCAGACTGTCTGGGAGACTGAAGAGGTACCTCGTAATTGGTTTCTATCATCAGTCATTCTCGTCTTCAAAAAGGAAGCCCGAAGTCTGTGTGACAACCACAGGCATCAGTTTGGTGTCTGTTGCGCCCAAGTTACTCACTGGCCTCATTTTCTGTCGGCTCACTAAGCTCCAACAAAGTCAGATACGCAAAGAACAAGCAGGATTCAGATCTTGTCGGGGGTGTATTGATCACATTTTCACCTTACGAGGGATCTTGGAACATCGACATCCATATAGCAGCCAACGGTCATGTTCTTGTTGGACCTGAGGACTGCTTTAGATTCAGTTGCTCGTAACGTTCTCTAGAGCTGTCTCCTTCGCAAGGGAGTACCAGAGAAATACGTGAATATATTGAGGTCACTGTACGCTCACTCTACAAGCATAGTGAGAGTTTATGGACAAGTGTCTCGAGCGTTCATCACTTCTAGTGGTGCTCGTCAGGGGTGTCCGACTTCACCCTTTCTGTTCAACGTTTTCATGGACGACATTCTGGAGGGTGCGCTTCGTGAATCTAGTGAGCTTGGTGTTGAGCTTCTTCCTGGCGCCAGATTGACCAATCTGGAGTAGGCGGACGACATTATCTTACTTAGACCCTTTGCCGAAGA
>QNGE01000707.1:194961-221194 GCA_008508345.1 Paragonimus westermani | reverse complement strand
GCGGCGGCCCAAACCACAGTACCTTTGGTCAGGCTCATGGCTGTTATGATGATGATGCATGCCATCGCGTTTCTTTTTTACATGCTTGTCGGTCTGTTCGCACCAGTACCGCCGTACACATTTCCGGTTTGCTTACACGGTCAACGGCCGGACGATTAACTTCCATAGATATTTCCCAGTATTGATGTCAATCAGTCTTACTCCAGACAAGACGTAACTTTCGTATAATATACACTGATTTCCCCATCTGCCTGAATTTTTATTTCACGTCTGACGCTTGCTGTGTTCACCTGGGAACCGTTACCCTAGTATACTAAGGTAACGGTTCCCAGGTAAACAGAGTAAGTCTTGCTTTAAAGTGTACTTACATCTGTAGGTACACACTGAGGTAAGACTTGATGATACATAGGATCGTGATCTCTCACTCAAATTTACAAGTTTGTTTTTTTACCTCAGCCCAGCATGTTCGTTACTAGTTGAAATCATCGACAGTCTTCATGCAGCACGACTGTTTTTGAGTTTGGTGTTTTTTCAGCAACATCCCCACGTCGAAACTCAGCGTATCTTTTGCAGCCGCCCTCTCAACCAGCAAAATAATGGGGGCTAATTTCTTCCTAGTGCAACACATAACGTAGGAAAGTTAGAATCTATAATTGTGTGAAGCTCGGAAATTATGAATGACCTTCGCAAAAATCTGGAACTCAAACACTACAAACCGGAAGACTGTAAATTATTTCAAGATACGTTGCTTATGTGGAAGGAAAAATCCGAAATGGACGCATGTTCCATTCTTCTCTCCTGAGACTTGGTAAAAGAATAAGCATCACTATAAACTCTGTGTTATTACTACTGGTTCTGTCAGTAAATATCGCTGTTTATCTTTTACTGTCTTTGCAGCTTAACGTGAGCTGGACTGCAGCAGGTATACCTACTACAGTCGTTACTGTAGTAACAATTCTAAATTTCAAATCAGACGTTTTACAAAAGCAACATAAAAGACCACGTAGATAGTCTCACACAAACCATTATTTGATAATGATTTTCATCAAACTCAAAGCAACCGAATCGTTAGACCATCAGGAACATCTTTCCAAACTGGACTCTTCAGGGACAACCCAGGGAGCCAGATCGTTAGCAAATCACTGTAGCGACGACTCTGGTTGACAGCGGTGCATCTCACAGATTTTTTCAGCTTTGGTTCCCATATTGGTCCTTTTTATTCATACTACAACTGTACGTTGTAAAAGGTGTAAAAGGTGAAATTGTGATTGCCGGTATGCTCAAAATAGTTGGAAACGAGCACTGTCATGAACAGTATCGAATTAGCAATAAGGGACTGCCTATGTAGGATTTTACCAGAATATTTCGCCACAGTTGCCAACAAATAATGAGTGTGTCATTCGAGTGTATCCTTCAGCATACACCCAAGGGGCACGCAGGGAGCCATAATAAAAATATTGTGAAGAGGATTGCGTTTATCAGCGGCCCAGACGCTTAACGATGACCGTATCTACGCTCTACTGACATATTTTAGATTTGGGCATAAATATATGTAGGTTTTAAGTGTAAAACCTAAGTTGCACTCTTAAGAGCACACACCATGTGGTCCACTATGGGACCCTCAGAGCTGTTGGTGCTGGTGGCGAAGAAAAGTGAATTGCAGCAGTTTTACCTAGAACACTTACAATAGTAGAGTGTAGCAAGCGATATCAGATTTCCTCTTCTTTAAAATCTCACCACGTACCCAGCTTAACTGTTTTCTTGACTATCACGTATTAATATTTTGATACGTATTGCTTTCGAACTCAAAGTAACCCTCATCACAAACTGGCCTATTAGAAGACTTAGGGATACGTGGACATGTATCGCAGTTTATGCTCGTGTACACTTATCGTCCAGTAAAAAAACTGTACAACATGTTCTTCTGCATTAGTGCACTGACTTCATTACACTGACGGAAACCTTCTCTCACTGATCTCCAATCACAATTTTGGTTGCGTGCCACCCCGAATTGTATGTGACGTTATGGGCTGATTATGGTAAATATGAACGCCAATGCTCGAAACAAAATCTTGTGGATGTGTGTGAGGATGAATCTATATAACAAATCGTTCTGAGTTACTGCACAGCTAGCAAGAACTATGGTTCAAGAGGTCACCTACAACAGTAGTTATAATTGTAACCTACCGGGAATGAAATACTATCACATTTCAAAATGGAGGTATCTATGAAATGCTTAGGATACCTAAGCATTTACAACTATAGAGAATAATATGCGGATCAGTAGCGTGGGTGTACGTATGCTACAGGCCCGAAATTAATCTAGAAACTCAAAGCTTCTGAAATTTAAAATTAGGAAGCACGTTGTTTTAAACACTAATTGGCGCGTCTTAACTGTCGCGTTTATCATTTTTTGTCTATTGTCTTTTGAAATGTGAACAACAGATGCTTGGCGTGTGTAACAGTGACGTTTTTAATGAAACGTATAAACCTAAAACAGCTAGTTAATACGCATTTTCCTCCCACTTTTTAGTCCCCCACTGATGTCTTCTAAAGTGTCAATTCACCCGCATGTTTTTAGTTCCACATATTTCTCAGTAGATCCGGTGAAACGGCTATACGATGTAGTGGCTAGAAAGTAAAAATGAGGATGTAATATTGTTTGTATCTTCGACATCTACCATGTGTGTAACATTGATGGCTTGGTGTCTTTCACCTAACCCACTAGATTTCAGCTGCCTGTGAGATATCATGCTAAACAGCACGGGCAACAGTCAACATAGGAGATCATGAATATTGATAATCCATATCAGAAACAATTCAACCACCACACTTTTTAGTAGTCCGCATCTCCCAGCTGATTTTTGTATGAGAAAAACGTATGAGTAGAAGGTATTGTGCTTTGAACAACAGGTGATGCTTGCCTAGATGTACTTGCTTTGTTTTATTAGGTCAGTTGCACTCTCTGGGCAGCTCAGTGTCCTTGTAGGTTTTTCCAAAAAAATCATGGAGTTTAAAAATTGTTATGAGGTTTCAACACACCTTGCCAGAAGTTCAATCAGTGATTTAAATCCTGGTGGTTATTTTGTCTAGTTTCCACATACTGATTGTGGACGCGACGGAGGCAGATGTAAAAGACACCTTTTGACGCTAAAAACTACGGGAAAATAAGGGTATGCGTATTGCGATATAGTTTAGGTAATAGGTTCCAAAACGGGATGTTTCAGTAATTGTGACGTAGTTGTTAGCAGTGTGCGCTCGGAAGCACAGGCTGACCCGTCACGTGCACTTTCAAAGCAAAAAAGCTTACGCCATGATGTGTATATTCTCAGAAGAGGTAAGGTGAATTATAGTTCTTATCTAAGTGTGAAAATATACGGCCAACATGTCTACTGCTGTTTAGCCAGCGCAGGATGAAATGTGGTAGTTTCTTGATCGTGTATTTCCGCGCGAAGCTAGATTCTTCAAGCAAGTTGCGCTCCAACTCAAGAGCCCCGAGCATGTATCTGAAAAACTTTTTGTGTAGCAACTTCAACCGTTGTTTGTAATTGGCGTAACTTGTAATTTCTTGTTAATAGTAGCAGCTGAGACATGCTGTATATTCAGCACCATAAGCCGGTGTTTCTGTCTCGAACTCCTGACCAGTTTGATCATGTTTCTGTTGCCATAAAATCACTGGCGACAGCAACCATAGAGCTGCCCCACTTGATTTGTTTTATAAGCTATACTCGTTTGCACTGCAGTGTCAACTTACAAAGTACCAGGCCATAGTTCTTGAACCTGTGTGAAATAGAATCGAGCGAGTTATTATATCCATATAGAATACAGAAAAGTTTACACACATTGTCAGTGAATTTTGTTTGATTTTTGGTGAAAGCTGCAGTGACGAAACACATGGACGGATCCGTAGAATCAAGCAATTGATCAAAAATTGCCGAGCATTATTAAGAAAGTAAGCGCTACTTAAGTCACCTGAAAAGAAACGATCGGCACCACTGTGCTCCCAAAGATAGCATTAATGTTAGGTGCTCTTGCGGAATATATGCTACATGTTATATTTTTGGTGACCTTAATAGGAACTCTGCGCACGTTTACTACCGCGTCCACGTCATCTACAGGAACACTGAAGTTCACATTCTCTCCCCTGTTGTATTCCGTGAATCGGCGCAATATTTGTTCAGCAGGTTTGTTATGTCCGCGAATGCATGTCTATATACGGCATAAAAACGGTTTCAAGCGAAAACGAGAAAAGACATCCACTGGCCCGTAAAAAGAGCACCGTCAACCAGATGAACCAAACTACGATTGTCGTTAATATAACCATACCCTTTAGTGGAAGAAATAAGTAAGTGTTTGACGGAAGAAGCATGAGTATATAGTGATGAAGGATAGCACAAAATATACGTTTAAGCTGAGAGCCCCGTAAAATGTTTATGCTCATCTGAATCTAGCAAACCTTACAGGGCAATTCGGTCAAGATAAGGTAAACACTACTTAAACCCAAGTATTTTCCAGTGTTTGAATTCAACGGCAGTCTTTGGAAAAACAAATCTCAAATTGAAGTGTCTTTTTCATTCGATCACGTATGACACGGAGAGAATTCAAATTCAAGTGATGCCCAGCATTACTTAGGCAAAACAGCCAAAGGCTTATGAAATATCTCGCCACATCCAGATAGAGGATACGCATCTAATGATGAGGAAGCCCCAAATAGTATCAGAAGAGAAGAAAAACGAAGAATCAGAACAGTAGTGATATACTTTGTTCTGTGAGCAAAAGTGTGATCTGTACTGTTAGTAAAATTGCATTTAGAAAACGTCTGTCTGCGCCATGGGAGCACACCTCTCTAGGTATAGTGGTCGCAACCAAATTAACCGGTATGGTTTTCACTCTGTCTAACAAAACATCGAGCCGATGTTTCATAAATGTCTCTTAAAAAAGCAGCGAAAATATGTTTGCCACTTGCGAGACTGTTCGATCGTCGCAGCAACGAATGTTCTGTTCGCTGCTGCATTGCCGCATATGTGCTTAACATCAAATAATTTTCCTGGTCCTTTCTATATGCTACCAGCCGACGAGGTTGATATAAGTGGGTTGATAACCCTGCCAAGGTTTGGCTGCATCCGATTGTGTGCGAAATTTTTCACTCGCATTCAGTCAGTATTTAAGTACAGTGACATTTTATGACTGGCGACTCCGGGAGGCCGCAGAACACAGTATACAATCCATGGATCAAACCAAGATGAACATAAACTTCAACTCCCATGAAACCTTTATGATATGCTACTGGGCTGCGCATGAATGTCCGAAAATGCTTAGGAAATTGCGGGTAGTGTTACTTTGTTGAATCCAGCGCCAACTACTGGCCTTCTGACGGTGAATTTCTTTGTAGGAACCAGCTAACTGCACATGCACCTTGATTGAAAAAAAATCACTGCTTCCACAAAAAAGTTCTATTACAATGGTTTACTTACTGTATTCACGCAGATAAAGTTTCATTGAATTATGAAAGGGCTCATTGGTGTACACAGCACATGCATTGCCACTATGTAAAAAATAGACGCACGAATGGACTCCATCACTTCTGGAAATGACTACCTATGAGAACCTCTTTGATGATTTAGAAGCAGACAATAAAAATTATACATCAAATCAGGATCTAAAGCGTGTGGTTCGGTAAACTAGTTAGCAATCATTTGTGTGGTTTGGTTCTGACGCTACTGCACCTCTGAGACATTTATTAAGCCGTATAAGCCTATTCCGATTGCGAAAAGGAGTTGCCAGAGAAGGGTAGTTCTTTGTTTTTGTATTACAAAATTGGTTTTGCACGTTAATTGATTAACACCGCTTAAAACCGTTGTGAACATCTTACGGGCATTGTGGTGGGCAACGGATAGAAAACAATCGATGCTGGTTTTACTCGGTTTCATCTCTGACACAGAGACTCCTTCAGACCAGACTAACCAGTTACAACCTTGGTGACATTCAAGGTAGGCTAGATGTAAATGACTAAATGAAGCAGAAGGTAACAGGTCATGCATCTAGTTTGCTTAGTTCGGGGGTTAATATTAGGCTGGAACTGTTAATTACAGCAGATCGGATACACATGAACCTCTCGACAGAAATAAAACCGGTTTAGTCTGTCATCCGAAGTCAGTCGGAGATAGGATAATTTATCGAAGGTCAAATTAAATGTTCTCACTTTTTCTGAAAAATGATATATTTTCCTTGTGTTTGTTGCTGATGAGAGTTTTCAGAAAAAGACGGAACTCTTAGATTTAAGATTGCACTTCGCGAAGACAATGTAAAACAGTGATTTGACTGCAACAAAACAGTGAACAGGTTACTTCAGGACAACTTGTGGACAGTCAGTGATTTGTTTCATTGGTGGCGTTTTATTTCTGATGCGGAAGATTCTTGAATGAGTAATTTATTTTTCCCATATTCAGTCTACAGGTTTGTGTTTATGAGGTTGCTGAACTCTCTCTCTCTATATATATACAGTATATGATTTCAAGTAAGTTTATAGTATTCACGTGGAAATTGAAGAACAATATGAGCCCAGTCTTATCAAAGAGTTCAAATCTGAGCACACCATTCTGGAAGTTTGAGAAAACTGTATCACCTACAGGCTAGGGAAGAGAGAAAAAAGCCCAGATTTAATCGTAACTTTATATAACCCAAACTACACATTGAATATCAAGTCGAAATCAAACTGAGAAGCGTGTTCGGATTTGATATATATATATATATACCACTTATAGGAGATGAAAAACACTCTTAGCTACGTTGTACGATGATGCTACATGACGATGAAGCATCTACTACACTTCGAGATTGGCATGTTTCACTCAATCACTCTAGAAAGGTAATTTTATAAATCGTGTAAGTATATATAGCTTACATACTTTCCGTGTGAACGAAGATCCCTTGAACCAATTCTACTACGTTTTACTAAGGACAATCTGACGCGGTGTTCTAAATAAGCCGTTTTATTCGATGAACCATAATCGAATTTCTACTATTCTGGTATTTGCGAGTTTTATGGTATTGAAAAATAGCATCATTTTTACCGACTGACTTTTTGGAGAAATGATATTTCAGAAGTAATCTACAACATCAGTAATCTCATAGATGAGGGAACATGATGATAGGGTTTTAGGCTTTCCGTACAAAAGTGAATCAAAATTCATAACTACTAAAACCACAGGTGTGTGACAGTAGAATGTATTGAATGAACCACTTGTAACATGCAGTAGATTAAAGCTAAAGTTTCCCCTTATAAAATTACACTTAACCAGTTGAACTGTTTTTGCAAACGTATTACGACTTGATAAACTTTTTTAAGAAAAGCTGTCTACATAGGGAAGCACATAGTGTACAGCTGATGTTTGAAAGGCAGCTCATGGACGATGACCACATCCTGTGATTGGAAGCTAAAAGGAATATGAGTAGTGAAGTTATTTTGAGAACAGACAAAATTCCTTCAAAATTTGTTAAGGATCTCTAGGCTACGATCATTTTTTGTAAGCCTAACATAATCTTCAATGCCTTGCATATAGCGTCAAAATTTCAACTTTCTAAGTAAAACAGAACATGGTTTGACTGGTTTAACCAGATTCAAGTGAAACCTATTTGCAGTGAGTAGATTAAAAATGGGCTGACTTAGTGTTTTTGCAAGCTGTGTGAATACTGCATTCTACCGAAAAAGACGGCAAACAGACTAATGAACAGTCTGTCTGTATGAGTTCTCAAGACGTAATATGTCTAAGGGCAGATGTAATTGCCTTTTCTAATCACAACTTCAGCATTTCCAGTCCAAATGGTCCTTCACAGAAAAGATTTAGGCTATTTACTGATGAAAAATGAGTGATCTTTTGCGGAAAAGCAAGAACATGTACGTACAGATACCTTCACATCTGTAGGAGCCCGTAGAGTATAAATAGATTCCACAGGAGTCATTTGGATATAAAAGAAGTAAGATTAAAACTTTTCCACAGATTCTAGCAAAAAGGTCGACATCTATTCGTGATCCCGTATACGGTGATAACCATTGTGAATTGAAACGTGAGAAAGCGATCAGGTTTAGCTGAGAAAACGGAATTAACAAGTCAGGGGGCATTTTTATTGGCAGCTAGCTGAGTGGTGTTTTCCTTGGATCCCAGTCGCATTGACATTTGAGAAAGATTAAGTGACGCTGCGTGAAAATGGTGGTTCATGAATCTTCTGAATGTGGATGAGATTTAAGAAGTGACCTTAACTACTTAAGTGTAAATTGGTTTGATCTAAACCACAGCGTTCATTTGTAGAGGATTGAATGGATAGTCCTTCGGGAAGTAGAACACCTTTGGAGTGCAAACCATTGGGACGTAAGTTTCCACGGATCCGCACTCTGAGTATTGCAATAATGTCAGCAATGTTGGCGATGGTCCGCGGTTTAAGCTGGCCACTGTCCTTTATGAAGAGATGGTTTATTGTTAGCGGTGATCAGCAAGCACTTCCGGTTGTATAGGACTGCAGAATGCTAGGACCATCGCGGTGGAGTAAGAATTTCACCTTTCACGTTTAATAGTATGACGACATCCCAAATGCAAAGAATCGGATGCGAGATGGACAGGAAGGTTTTAGAATCGGCTGTTTTTTTCATGGACTATAATGCAAATTTAGGCAAGACCCTAAGCTATTCAAATTCATGGTCTTGGGTACTGCTTATGATGTTCTTGTACTCAAAGTCTGCTTCTAAACTGTTTCTTGTCATTATTTCTAGGACATTTCTCTCCACAGAGGGGTCCAATGAAGTTTGTGGAGTATTAGGTTAGTATTGTGTCACACTTGCTAATGGTGAAGAGATCCATATGTGAAAACCCCGAGTTTCGCCTGGATTCGAACCAGGAACAAGAACCACACGCACAGTCTGTGATGTATTATTTCGGCCACAAATATACGTTGAGAGATTTAGGGTTTTATACTGGAATTCTGTTATCTTATCACAGTGTGTTCTCATTGTCCGCCGGATGGATCGGGGAATAGATTGTAAAGTTAGAGTGATCTCGATCAGTCATCTGTGATTCTTACCGACACTGTCATTGTAGGTTCATTCCATTGAACATGGAACTTTTAACTGGTGATAAGCAGTGTAGCGGATATTCTAATTTCTGTATAGTCGTACTGTGCACAATCTACGCAGTTGCGTACCGTCAAAAAGAGCTCTCACAGTCCAGCTGATATTCACTCTCCTCATTCCATTTATTGTGTTTCGGACATATTTTGGTGTGGGCATCTAGAGGCCCCAGGAACTTTGTAATGGACCTCCTGTCCAGAGAGTTCCTCATGAAACTGATCACACGCGCGACACTGATTAACTTTGTTGTCTCGCAAGTAGCAGGCAGGCAGTGTAAAATCTTTGTAGGAAATTGTGATCACAAGGAAGTTGACATCATTTCATTTTCGAGTTTAATCAGGTTGTTTGTTTACATAAATTGTGCCTCATCATCCAGATTATTTGAACGTTGGCAGAGTTTTGTAATTCAAGTCTTCCCTCATGTAGAACCTTCGGCCTCTCTTATCCCTATTGCTGTATAACATGAAGCATCTGTTCGGCCAAGAATGCACTGCCGTCGACACTGACAATGCTTAGTGGTTAGGTAAGAAAATCATGTGAAATAAACTTCATACCCTCTACCTTTTATCTCTAAACAGATGCACTTTCTCGACTGTATGAGAGATGAAATACAGAATCAAGTGCCAACATAATGTCGTCATCGATAATGATAATGAGTCACCTACCTTAGGTAGAAATAAACAAACGCTGTATTGTTTTGTACTCATGAAGAATTTTCCTTCGGGTGATTGAATAAACGAATACAAGTTGGCGACTGCTTCGGTGGCGTTCGTTTGCAATATCCGAAGTTGACAGCGCCCAGTAGGTGCTAGCGGAACAACTAATATACAAGTTAGGTCTTACCAAAATTAATTATTTCAATCGAGTGTATTGCAAAATAGATTATAAAAATTTCCACAAAGATTCACATTCAGGTATGATAGTGAGATTTTTCCAGGCACTAACTAATGATTCTTTAAGTCACACAGGCAAATAATACTATTATGTAAATAAACGTCACCAACACACTTCTCTTCAATGGAAAATAGAAAGATTGGCAACTCAGAGTGAGTATGGAATGTCCACTTTATTACCAGACTCCAAGTATTGATGGCTGGTGTCGAGTACTAATTTGTCGAATTTGCACAGGTTCTCACAATTCTTCCAGTGCAAAAGCAGAGTGGTCTGGAACGACAATTGTTGTCCACTTGGCAAATTAGATTGTGAACAGTGACGGTACAGTTTCTATTTAGTTTTAATTTAAATTAACCGTCATTTGAAGTACAGTGCGCCCAGTGAACTTTGAATCAAGCAGGGCGATTTTATATCATTAACGTTTAACAGCTTAACTATTGACAATTTATCCGACATAATACTTAGTGTACGATAACTCATTCACACCACTAAGCGACATTCCGCAACAAACAGTTTAAAAAATAACCATCTACACATTGTACTTATCTTGTCAATAACCTCTTGGCTCTACGGTAAACATCACTTTTATCTTGGCATACTGTTACGACGTAAATCACGCACTCGTTGGACGGAATCGAACAAATATAATATAGTCTGTGAATCTTTTTCCATTCAGCTCATTGGACCAACCTCATACTAGAAGGGATGCTCCGTATAATAGATTGTCCAATGTACAAAGCAACAGCTGGGCAACCAAGATGTCTTTTCCACATTTACTTCTACAGTACCAATAAATTAACGACCATACACCCTTCGAATGGATCACGGTTTTATGGAAAAACGTCATTCTGAATGAGTCCCGTAAACTTGGAAAAAACAGGAGAAAATTATTTTGTGACGAAACAAATCGTCGTATCAGGGTAATTATAAAGTGTCTCCGTAAATCGGAGGAGAGGAAAGTCATCTTAAATGTAGCGGAAATAATTAAGTTGCTACACTGCTTCCCTCATCAAATAATCTTCGAAAGTAGACCACATATACACTTAACGAACACTTTCACAAGATGCAAAAATGTCCGGACGTGGGTACCTGTGTTGAGGAAATAAACCTCATAGACGTATACAGGGAGCACACCTAACGAATTGAGATGGGAAAAAGACCGATAGTCTTATCGAGCTTGTATACACATTGATGACAGAACAGATTACTGGATTATATAAATCCGTTATTGATTAATCTTCGTACATTGTTCCTACAACCGACCTAAGAACCTTGTCGAATATTTGTTCAGCTAGTCTGGTCGGTAGCAGCCGGAATCACATACTCGTCATTTGGTTCTAGTGAAAGATTAAATGTTTACAAGATGTTTTTTTGGCTCGCGTGGATTCACAGCATTACATGACAGCGAATGGTTTATGGTGTACTGTCGATTGCTGTGTTGGTCAGAACTGCTTGAAAAATTAGTACTGTTTATCTTAGCTTGTAAATTCTAATCACCGTATCTTCGAGCCAGGATTTTTCCTTCCCTTCGTGGTTTATATGACTACCATGCGTCGGTATCAAACACTGGTGTATAGCCGTCGACCTTGAAGCTCAATGACCACCGAGTTGTAACACCAAGCTACAAGCGAATATTACCCGATAACTTGCCTTCTTCACGAGGGTCTACAATAAATAATGACAGTGAAACACTTGATTACATCCCACTGTTAATCAAGACAGCGGCTTCAACGAGGTGAATTTGTCTTTGGAAATCGATCGGAATTCATGAACGTAGAATGACTGTCCCTCTCACAAAAATAACAGGAGACGCATTTCCGTGCTTGTTCCGGTGGATTATGGCACTTGAGTATTCGAGCTGTAGGTTTTAATGCCAAAATTATCCGGAATGCTTAGCGTAGACTAGCAGTATTTCCGTTTAGCACACGCTGTCCTGTGTAAACACCAGTTAATCAACTTCACACAACTCACCGACGGCTCACTCCACTGTACTACAAACAAACTGGTGCGTGGATAAGTGAATTTTCTATCCAGTAACAGTGTGACTTCAAAAATCCAATCTTTAATACAGATTAACAACAGATAATTGGTTTGCAGTTGGAAAGTAGGATTGAACCCAAGTTAGTACAAATTTATGCAGGATCGACCTTAGTTTGGAGGTGGCCTGCACTACGAATGAACCAATCGTTTCATTAGTTTCTAAGAATTACACAAGGTTGATTGTCTGCTGATATATTTGTTTCTTTAAGTTAAAATTTGTTAGTTATTTCTAAAGCACCATATCCTGAGAAAAGACGCTTTCAAAGGAATTCAACGTATTCTGGGAATTCTAACTACCTCTAATATGTTGTTCCTAATAACAGTTACTTAAAAGTCGTTTCATTCTTGACCCATTTGGTACACGAATTCCACTAATCAGTATGGTTCTGTCCTTCTAAGGAGTAGTAAAGAATCTAGTTCACAATAAAACTAACTGCCAGGGTACCTTTTTAAAGAGGAACAAAATATGTTTGTTGTTTTAAACAGGGACTGACAGTTGAAACACTGTGATAAACATTTCCAAAGTTCAATAGTTTGCGTTCTAATGAGATTCTTCCAAAGTATTTACTTAAGAGGTTTTTGTCCAGAAGAAACCGGAAGTGTCTGCTGCCTTTAAGACTCTTTTAATGTCAATTTCTAGAAACTGTATGCACAGGATACGTCAGCAAATATTTTCTAACTCTTACCCTTAACGCTGGTATACGTTCAACATTCAGAGATTGAAACTCGAACACACCATTCGGTCGCAAATGACTCATGTGACATGAGTTAGCGGTTGTGTCAGTGGTTTGATTGTTCAATCATGTCAAGTTATTCCCTCATTCTTTTATTCACTTATTATCGATACCTTACGTTTGGCAATGAAACACTTGAAGCGTAATTCACCCTCTATCGTTTGGTAGATACTGCATGTTGTGTAACGCACGATCATTAACTTGCAAGCTATACCCTTTTTCAATCACAGTAACCTATGTCTTTTTGTCTATAGCACTGCAGAACAGCAGTACCGTGAAACTTATTTAGATCTTCGGTATGTAACACTGCTGAACCAAAGAATTTGTAGTACAGCCTGTAATGTGCATATCTTAATTAAATGTGTGGTGAAACAATGGTAACTAGAGTTTACTGATTAGTTACACTCACCACACCCTCCTTATTCCAACTGGAAAACTGCCGCGTCGTAGTTAGGATGTCGCTTCTTCTTCAGACTTTCGAAAGTTCTTGTGAAAGCTCGCTCAGTTGTTGGTAGATGTTCGGCAACTGAATTCAAATCCGAAAAAACCCTAGAAACAATTTCTAATATTAAATTTTATGTGTTCAATGTCAGGTATTTTATACACAGTTAACTGAACATGGTTTTGGTGTGCATGATCACCGGCTAATCTGAGTGCTTGACATACAAGGCTACCCAGATTATCCCGTACAATTTCATTGTTAAATTGAAACTCGTTACCACAATCAAAGATAACTACGGTGAACTTCAGACCAAGCGTGTTGATACCCAAATCGTATTATTTGAATACCTTAGTTGAACTTTCTCCCGCTTTCCCATCAGCCGTATTCCTCTAATGCATCAAGAAATCATCAATAGTTTACTTAAGCTCAACATAAGTGGGTACGTTACGAGATGTAACATTTTCCAAGCAACATGAATAAGTCTCCGCTGTTCATTTTGATCAAGGATTCCTGGGTACAGTCTGCAAATGTCGATAACCCAACCTGCTTAACCAGTCATCCACCTTTTATGAAGTAAAATTACTAACTCTGTCGATAACCAATGCAACAACTTCTCGAAGGTAAGTCTTCCAAAATTCAGTAATTATGCAGTCGATGCACAGTGGATTAGTGAAATACACCTCTGGTTGACGTAGATAAGAGGTAAGGATAATGAACACGCAGCAACTGATCAGGAACGGACCACGAAAGCCCTCATTCATGCCTTACCAGACTTCACCTGATGTCAACCAAGAAACCAACCTGAATGACTTAGAATGGCTTTTGTAAATAAAATTACCCTAACCCCGTGCTATTCGAGCAATTTTGCTATCATCCTCTGGCCGTCAGCATGTCAGACATGTCAAAGATGTCATTTTTTGGACGAAGCTGACCAGTATGCAAATCACGCAAAGCTCTTGGACGAAGGGACAATTTACTTTTTTCCCTAGTACACAAAACACGGTCCCGGGAAGGTACTTAATAGCTCTTCGCGACGAGAACAGAGTTCCGTAAAATTATTCCTGAACCGTATTCCATCTTTTACCTATAGCCACATTAGCGAAATTAGAATATTTTCTCATGTCACAGCACAAATTAGATCGCCTCACTGAAGGAGAATCAGAGTTTTCAGTCCTTGCAGACCATGCACATCTGAAGAAATAGTCAATGTGTTAGACATACCTGAACAAACGATGATATGTGTCGAGAATAGGATCACGGGGCAAGGCTGTATCCCAAACCATAGCTGTTGAAGGCTTAGCAAACTGATTATTAGGGCGGTAAGCAACTTTTAATGCTCCATGTTCAGATATAACCATAAACTATGAGCCGAAAAAGTATTCGTGAGAGCGAGTCACAGCCTACTAACAATCAAGCGCTTCTCCTAGACTTCTGGGGAGCGACAAAGTAGCGAACACGGCCTGTTTTCTATGTTCGATCATCAGGCTAATCACAACGGCGACTCAGAAAAGTGGTCAGTAGAGGTTGTGGGCGGTGTGTTTGTTATCAGTAACGTGATCACTGTTCCGGATTCTGGGTTTGACTGATTGTAAGCCAGCGGAGATTAAGTGTTCACACGAAGTTTTCCTGACCCCAAAGGTAAGGATTGCACAATCGAATACTAATGGCCACGGCAGCGGTCCACGTCCAAAATGTCACCATTTTTGACTAATTACTCGGCAGTCGGTAGGAAAACTTGCTCATATGGATTAGAGTAGGTCAAATGAGCCACAGTCGAGTTTCAAACCGTATTTAGTCACACCATTGTTTTATCCCGCAGGATAGTGTTCACGTACTCTAACAGACAATCGCCTTGTAATACGGCCAATGTGTGATGCTTGACACGAGCAAATAAATGAGTTCACACAACAGCTGGTTGTAGAACATGGGAGTTTGTCTGTGAGTTATGACACAAAAGCAGATGTTGAACGGAAACTGACACACAACTGAGCGACAGGATAGGTTGTTTCAAATGACTGAGCTTTACTCCAATAACTTCAGCCATCGGGTCTCTCTTGAAAGGATGACTAATAAACGCAGGTTTCTTATTCACAGAGGGTAGCTTATGTTTCAACTCTAACGTCAGCATCACCTGAATGAAACGCATTGGGTAGCTATCCCAAATGAGCACTTCTTGTAGAAAATTTTGTAGGACTTGTGTAACGTCAAAAATGCAGATCTTTGACGTCTTATCCGTCATACATTGCATGAGGTTTCGCTTCTAACTTGGCACAGCAAAAATACCAAATTAAGCATACTGACCACTTTAAATCTGTTTCCTGTACACATTTTGGCGGGTTGAACCATCTCTTCTTAATATGTGTGCATACGCTTAACCTCTCCTACCGCACAACCAATCAAGCTCACAATCTGGAACAGTGATTACGTTACTGGTAAAAACAACACCGTCCAAACCCTCTGCTGACCACCTTTCTGAGTCGCCCTTGTCACTGTTTTCATGTTTATTGTGTTGTAATTAGCTTGACGATCAAATACAGAAAACTGGTCTGGTTCGCTACTTTGTCGCTTCTTTTATAGCTTGAGCGCAACCACACTCTACCTCAATACAAATCATGCACACACAGATTTGGACATCCGTTGTGTTCCGGCTCACCATCTATTTCGGTATTAGACCCGTCCATGCTGATAGCAATTAGAGGCTTAGGTGGGAGCAATCGCGGCACAACATCTGTGACAAGAAATTTCAGTAAACGGGACAACATGTAACTTTGTTTCTGGGATTATCAAAACAGGGATCATTTTGAGAATGATCAAAAATGTTAGAGAGAACACATAAACGAATGCAAATCATCTGCAGTTCATGAAATGGAGGCATTAGACGAAAGTGGTAATCACTCAGTATCAGGTAGAAACTCATGTGTTAGTAACTAAATGTCCCAGACAGACACAAAAATACAATCGTCAGGATTACTAGTAGCACTGCAAGCACAACTTTTCAGTTAAAAGTTAATGAATAACCACGGATACCTTTGATATATTTACGTTCACTAGTGACATCCCGATAAACCACAATGCTCACAAGGTCAACATTGGGTGTTTCATCATTTCTTGGGGAACTGCTTGGAAAAGATTTACTTCAGGAGTCGAAACTTCTTACTTGAATATCCAAGTGAATTGCTTGCTGTAAATAGGAAGGTGGAAGCATCGTCAACAGAACCTTGTGGTTATACGCCTTTCAGGTTAAGTTTTGGAAAGTAATTCGAACCAACAAATTAGTAAAGGATGTTTTTCGGTTCCTCCGTAGTACAATTTCTCTGTAGCAGTCGACTGTTTGATGTTCGACCGTCATGTTATAAGGGCGTGACCACTGGCATAGCCCATCTATAAGATTCCTTTTGTAGCTCGCCCAGATAATGTTTACGGGGATAAAATGGGAATATGTGACGGTCCACGAAAATGAGCTGAATACGCCGAAGCCAACTGGTTAAATTCGCACATCAATGAAAGATTTTGAACATTATAAAATCAAATCGCCTGTTCTGATCTCAGAAGATATAACTGTGAATATAAATGATAGCTCATATACTTGGAAGCAATTGTAAAATGACCAGAATCACTAACAGAAATGATGATGTATAAATAATGATCTATGCTAAGATATATAATGTGTGCTTAATGATCAAGATTTGAATTGAGCACACGGCCGGTTTCTTGGTTGTTGCCGCTCATCAGGTATGTGTACCTAATGAATGAGATTAGCGGTATAAGTAAATTGCATAGAATATATAATTTCCACAATGTTCTATGCATTTATGAATAAAGGTTCATAATTTTCAAGAGTAAAACAAGACCTGTTCAGTACTACATATGGATTTCAAATAAACACGTTTAAGCTTTTGCATACAACCAGCAATAATAAAATATTTATCACTACTGGTCTTAAAGATGGGAAAATTTTTAGGACCACCGCTAACTAACAAAAAGATTGTTATGTGCTTCGTAGAGTCAATGGGATCAAAAGCGTTTGCACAAAGAACAATTCAGATGAAATGCCGTCCTTTCGAAGCAGTATAGAGTGAGCGCGTCCTCGAACTGCCGTAGACAGCTTTAATATGAATTATCTAACCGCATATGTTTCATGTGACATTGCAAAATGAATATGTAGGTGAAGAGTGTTCACGACCATAGTACAGTTATCCCAATGTTAAACAAAGTTTTGAATAACATTCAGCTCAAATGATGCAATTCTTGGACAAGATAAATTTTTACCATTGTTAACATTCCGGTTAGCATTATTATCCGATTAGCTCTGCTCACCACAGCTTCACTATTCCGAAGTCGATAACAGAGGACCCTGGAAGAATGAATAGATGACTTACTTGATAGTAATAATTTCTGCGGAAGATGACGGATATTTCATTTAGTACTATTGATGGAACGCTCAGCTGAGTGTGTAGTTTGTCTCCGAAAGTTCCTTCTGCAACTTGCGGTTGAAGTTAAAATATAACTTTACAGGTACATTGATTTTTTCCCCAATACGATATGAAAGTGAGCTTCTCTCTGTCTTAAAATTAAACTGGCTGAAGACGCTCAAGCGATAGCAGCTTCAAAAATGCGCGTGAAAAACATTATCTCCAAAGCCAATGACATACAAGTGGTTCTTACTGCTGTGTAGTTGCCATAAAACTATGGACGAAAAAGCAAGCCCTAGTCAGAACTAAAAAGGCAGGGAGGGAGGAGAATTCAAGTGTTAAAAGTGGCCTTACCTATACTCAAATTTTTTTACATTGAGGTTCCTACACCTCGCAAACAAACAACCGAACTGAAAGAGTTATGGCGTCAACAGCAAAACAGCTTCATTACGGTTTCTAATGCTCAGCATCACCAACTTAACACCCTATAGAAAACCCAGCCAAACAATTACAAAAATTACGCCACCGAGTCTTACCAGTCCCAATCTCACTAAAAGGCTTCAGCCATCTGATCTGTGAGTCACCAAGGCCTAACCTGCAGACGAGCCTAACCTAGAATGGCCGACACCTAGGTGAACGGTTGCACTTCCCTATATCAAGTCATCACCTCTGCACCCCGAAACTTATGCCGGTCGGTCGCATCATCAGCAAAGGATGTCCTGTGTGGCAGATGACTAGCTGGAGTTCTTAGTACACGGTCTAGCCATCTAAGTCTGTGTTAAGGTGAAGTTTGAAAAAAATGACCCGCTTGGTAATCACCAACAAATACCTGCTTCCTAGTCTCTTCATTACTGACACTTCGATGATATCTGACGACAGCAATCGAACGCAGACACTGCTGATCAAAAACCGGAAGACGGTTATCGTCTCCAGCCCTGAGTGACCGCGTTTCACAGCCGTAGAATAAAACAGACTCCATCCTCACCTTATATACACGACCCTTAAGTCTCAGAGAGATGCATCTCTGTCGTTTTAGATGTCCTAAATGAACGACTACCGCTCCAGCCCTGGATACCCGACCTTTTCGTTTATTCTCCATACTTCAGCAAGCACTGACGCAAATTACCAGGTACGATCTGGTCATCTGATTCCATATGTAATCATATCAGTTAACACCTCCAGGCTGCAAAACACATTCTGTAGTTGGCAAAACGCGAACTGACGTCTACCACTGCCTGCGCTGTTTGAAAATGGTAAAACAATGACACTTGTCAAATTCGAATAATCTTACCCTAATAAGAAGATCCAAGCGGATATTTTGTGTCTCGCAGATAGCCCGCGTTAAGTTGTCTATGAAAAAGTGAGCAGAAACGACGAAAGTGAACAGCCCTGACGTACGCCGTTCTTGGTGCTGAAACTGTCAGACACTAGACCGTGTACCCCACTGTAATCTGACGTTAAGTTTACATGCTTGTTCAGTGTTGTCCTATGAAAATAAACTAAGAGATTCGTGAAATGTCATGATTTCAATCAAGACGTAAGCATGTTTTGTCAACAAACTTGAGAAAATACAGTGTTTCTTTTTCTTCTTTGGCATAATTACTTGTATTACACCAACCTTCAAAACATCTTGAGTGATTTTTGATAGTTCATCAGTCTGAGTTCATTTTCAAATTTTCTAACACGGAAGTTCATTATAAAAATTACTGTTCGCAACGCCTGATGTAGTATTTTGAATTAGGCAGTAGTAACCGTAAATGTGACTGGCCGAAACCCAGTGCTAATTTCTAAACAGTACAAGTAACATGACGAGTGGATCAACAAAACTGCCGTAAGAACTATCGATAGAACAATTAAATATGCCGTTAAATAACAATCCTACAGAGGTTAACTATGTCATAAAAACCACATTCACGCTGGTAGTTCAATTCATTCACGTGGTTTGGTCGGTTAGTTACTAGTTTGAGGGACTTAGTAGTCTGGGCGACACCAATCTGTGTAAAACTTGGTTTCATTTGGATTCGAACGGTCCCATACTCTTAATTGGCATACATTCTGTTGGCTGATTTACAAATCCAATTCAGAAATCGTATGTGTTATCATAATCATCATCATAGACAGCAATACATCAGTGGTTCACACTAATGCTTAACTGCCACACAACCATGAAGAAAAAGCAAACCCTATATGGAAAGAGAGAGGAGGAAAAAAGGAGGGGACGTGAAGGGACCTAACTACTGAAAATGACTACGTCCATATTCAGGCATTCAACATCAAGGTGCCTACACCTCGCAAATAAACAACCGAGCTGCAAGTGAAAGTAAGGCGTCATCAACGAGACAGCTTCCTCACGGCCTTCACTGTCCCTCGTCAACAAATGCACTCATTTCACAAACAATTGGGCTAAACGACGACTACCTTTACGCCACTGAACTCGATTAACCGCCATCTCACCTAGAGTCTCCAGCCGCCGACTCTGTGAGTCGCGAGGGCCCCAGCCCGGCAGACGGACACGACCCACAGTGGCCAACCCCTTGGTGAACGACTTCATTTCCCTACGCCAGGTCATTATCTGTCCACCTCGTACCTTACACCAGTCGGTCGCAGTGTCAGCGAACAGTGCTCGGTGTGGAAGACGACTAGCTGGCATCCTTAATACGTGGTCCAACCATCTAAGCCTGTGCAAACGTAGGGATTGAACAAAAGAAGTCGCTTGACAATCACTGCCAAACACCCGCCTCCTAACCGCCTCGTTACTTACACGCTGGCGTTGCCCGATACGAGCGATTAAACGCAGACATCGGTGGTCACATACTTGAAGACGGTTAACGTCTTCTGCCCTGAGCGGCCAGGTGTCGCTGCCGTAAAGTAATACGGTGCTCACTGTTGTCTTATATACACGTCCTTTAAGCTTCAGAGAAATACACCTCTGTCGCCAGAGATGCTACAGACTGGCGAATACCGCCCTAGCCTTAGAGATACGCGCTTCTGTTTCATTCCTTATACCTCCGCCGCCGCCCTCGATGCAGCTTCCCAGGTATAAAAACCGGTCAACAACCTCCATGACTACATTATCTAACATCAAATCTACGTGGTCACAGCAATCCTGCAGAAGCACATTGCATTTTGAGGCTGCAAAGCGCATTCCGTAGTATTTGGCAGAACGCGAAATAGCGTCTAACATTACTTGTGCCGATTGAAAGTTGTCAAACAGCAACACATTGTCGTCCGCATAATAAAGATCAGTCAGTCTTTCACCAGGTAGGAGGTCCACACCGGCATCTTGTGAGTGCCGGAGACAATCCTCCATTATTTCGTCTATGACGAAACTAAACAAAAATGGTGACAGCGGACAGCCTTGACATACGCCACTCATGGTGATGAAACTGTCAGACAGTTCACCGTAAACCCTAACCTGAGCTGAAGTATGGGAATAGAGTGCCGATAATATGTTCACGTACTTAGTCGGCACACCTCTGCGTTTGAGCGACTCTAAAAGTGTAGATCGATCCACTGAATCGAACGCACCTTCATAGTTGAGAAATACGAGAATTGTTGGCCGGCGATATACATGACTCTGCTCCAGAATTTGACGAAGAGTGAAAATATGATCTATAGGTATGTGTTACCGGTTACCCATCTACTTCACTGTGCAGCAAGCAGTCCACTACTTGAAAACTTGAATGTGTTTCGAGCTTGTTGCTATAAAATGGTGATGTCGTCTCTCTACTCACAGTAACCGATTCGAATGTTTTTGTGGAGAACCTACCACATACCATCAGAGGCCACTGTTATTACACAAAGTGCGTAGAAGACACTACCTTTCATTTCTTTCCGACTTATCTTTCTGCTCTTATCAAACGTTTCTACTAAAGGCTAAAACGTGAGCTGTGTCGGGGGATTTGGTGATACGAGTCTTTAAACTATTCGTCATCATCATTCTCAACTTTCATTCGCACCCGTGAGTACTATGGCTTGTGCTGTTGTTTGGTCCTGACAGTTGTCCACAGGGCAACCGTTTAGCAAATAAATACAAAGTTGTAGGAGAGAAAGACTTTTTTTTTAAAAGCAGACGACCAATAAGCTTCAATCAGTGACCCCTCAATTAGGTCTTCAGTCCAAGTTGAAGTCACTGAAATCGTTAACTTGTTCATTGATATTCGGATCACTGATAAACAAGATGGGATTTTGGTTTTCATATAACTCGAACATCACCCACAATTGGTCGCAGTTGTCGCATTCCCATAGACTTGTCGGTAGCTTCCTTTCGAAAAGAAGCACTAGACTCAAGTTTCGCCCTTGTTAGATTTAGTCAGTAATGCATACCTGCGACGCCTGGGACCAGAAAAACCAAAATCTCCTGCTACTCATCCGTAATCAAAATACCGCCCAACAATTTAATAACTTTTATGAATTCAAATTGGACAGGAGTCCCAGTCGATGGGGAGCGATTAGAGTTAATAAGATGGTAGCTTTTTTATAGATGAGACCCAGCTGTGAAAAGTCAGGGCTTCGGCTGGATTAGAACCAACGACAAAATATCATAAACCTACCACACTACCTATTAGTAATACAAGAACAGTTACTGCTTCTCCTCTAGGGGCGATCGGGCAACCTGATCATTGCTCATAAACGAAGGTGGTTGAACATTCAGATTTGATAATTCGGTCATGCCTAATATGAGGTCAGTAGCGCAGTGGTCAACATGGTTGCCTCATGATTGGAATGGCCGGAGTTCAAATCCCGGCCGTGGCAAGGATATGCACCACTGACGAGCTCTAATGGGAGCGAAACACGAGTCTAGTGCTTTTCTTCGAAAGGGGTGGATTGAAAATTCTATGGGAGTGCGAAAACTACGGTCATTTCTGAGCGATGTTCAAGTTGTATGAAAACCAAAATCCCCTACTATTCATCAGCGACCAATATTCTCACCTTCAATCACCTAAATCCTCGTAGGTCATTAATTTCCTCCCCTTTCGCTCTAAAAGCCGCACTCTTCTTGACGCATTAAGCCAGATGCTTTCGGCGTTGATCAGTTAATGGACACTACGTACTCAGTTGCAGGATGAAAAAGTGAAGTCAATTTTTGATGAATGGCGTGGAACCGAGCAGCACTTACTTTATATGTGTTCTCATGTCCTCTGTTGATTTAAAAATGAATACAGAAACATAAAAAATAGTGTGCCCTGTGTTTTTGTGTTGTTTTGTCGAACAACAAATGTCATTATTTCGACGGTTATCAAGACGTTACGAAAGTACAAGCGGTCCTATAAGTATTTCGTTCAGTGTCTTCTCATGTCGTGAACTAAACATGAAGGAAACAAGTGTTTATCGGAGAACACTGTTTAAAAACCACTGGCCGTTTCTGTGTACCCCCGTAATTACCAAGTTTAACTTGATTTTCTACCCGCTTTTATTTTAAATAGCTACATGGGATTTTGCCCACAGTTCAAATTTCGATCGGGGCATTCGTTTGGCAAAGAAACGGCCGCGATAGCTTCGGTAAGATTGAATATACCTCTGTTGGTTTTGAGTAGCTAATATTTTAAATTTAGGATATACCGTATTATCACGGTCCTCAGACTCAAGTGGGTAATTATGTAAGTAATAGGGAAACCTGCAATTATACCTGACAGAAACCATATCAGTTGCATCCTACGGTTGGTGATGACAAAGATGCCGTCGTACGTCCAGTTTTTAAAGATGAAATCTCAGGACGGATGCTACCAAAATCAAATGGAGATAATAAATATACCTCAGGCATGATTCCCGGGTATTCAGGTGAATTTCAACTTTCATTTTCACTTCTCACAATCTTATACTTTTACTAGGTGATGTACCGCATATGAACTTCAAGTTTGGAGCAACCTATCGTCAGCTGACCGAAGAGTGCGTGGATGAATTTGTCCGAAAGTACAAATACGACGAGAAAAAACGCGAGAAGTTACGTGAGATTGCAGGAATATTCCCTGCTCTGCGTCCAATTGCTACAGATCCTCGTGTTAGGAATCACATGAATGTTTGGACAGACGATTTAGTAAAAAAGAACGCCCAAGTCCAGCCGGTGTGCGGCCCAACCGATCCACCTATTCCGGGTTATCAAGGTTTCATACCTCGAATTGAAACAACCGAAGCCGGTCTAGCAAAACGCTATCACGAAGCGGCTCGCTCTGGTTTGGAGCTATTTCGAACTGAATCCCAAGAACACTGGGACCAACTAGCTGAGCCAGTGACACACGTGAACACGTAAGTCCTCCGAGTACCGTAAGAACAAAACAGAATCAACTTTAGTTCAGGCATGGGACACGTTGTGATTTGAAACCTGCCTTTCTGATTGTTAAATTGAAAAAGAACACACATCTGCCATTAGACAGATGGCTCTGCATATCTACGGATAATCTAAATATGAATAATCGTCAAAGGAAACTGAATGAAAGCAAAAACGCCACAGTTAACTAATTACCAAGGCGTATACAACTCCAAACGCCGTCCGGACTTTGTTCGTTTGGTCACTTACATGTTGCTTCACTAACTCATGTTTCGGCCTCGGTAAATTGGGCTCTTTTCGGTTGCCCGCTGTCATGCTGCCCGACTAACCTCGTTATTTTCACCTTTGAACAGTACCTGTGGGTACCGTTGTTTGGACTGTCGTTGGTTCTGACAAAGGTTCACGAAAATGCGGAGTAGTAAACTAGTAAAAGTATATAAAGAATAGAAGCGAAAAGTAAGACGAGTGTGCACCAGCGGCCTTGTTGGGGATAAGGTGAGTCGGTTAAGGCATGTTTATCGAATTATCGATTGTCCGGAGAGATTTATAAGAAAATGCAACGAAACGAATGTGCGAATCAATCAGGCAATAAGGTTTCAAAAAAGACAGTGGTTTCACCACCGCTGTTCAGAGAATACACTGCGTGTCCAACCAACCCAGTGGAATTCCTCAACTAATTTGAGTTTTCGACATTGACACCACAGTGTTTGTTGTCACCAATGAACTGACAATCGTGTTGACTGAACCTAAATAACAACAGCCGTTTAAAGTGGGGCTCAAACCTTGACTGAGGATAGATGCGTTTAGTGGACAACCATCTCTATCCCCTAAGGTGAAGTTATAAAAATCCAAGGCTGTTCTACTAAGCAGTCTCCTTAAAGTAGCCCGAAACCGAGTGCAATAAGTGTTTTACACTGATTGTCTGTAGGAGCTGTCACAAAATTGACTATACAGATAAAAATGACTTGTAAGTTGCTGCAAATACTGACGAGTTCTTCTTTGTGTAATACACACAAGTCGGTGAGAACGGTGATCTATATGTGAGGTTTTGTTGTTAGACGTCCATCTGGAACGTGACAATTTCGTGTCGGTTATTTTCATCTCAAAGATTGACTATCAAACAAAACTACGGACTCCAAACTGTTCATAGTAGTTTACGATCTGATATCTGGTGGTGCATTTGGTAAGATTCCTACGGGCACAGCGACTTGTACGATGTTCATACAAGAAAGGTTTCCTATGGACGAGCTAGACAGTGGTGCCGCGGTGACTGCCATGTCTCACATGGGCTGGCTGTAATTCGTATATCCACTGATCTCAAACGTTTGTCCACAGAGTTAAATTGGTACAGTTTTGCGATCTACGGTATCAGCACCTTTCATACATCTTTGTCAGGAGATTATCACAGTTCTTTATCTCCCAAGCAATTCATCAGTAAAAGTGCTTTTTAATGAGAAGCTAGAAAAAACCTATCAAAACACATGCCTACAGGAGAGGACAAATTTTACAATCATCCAGATACTGACTACTTGTGTTGGGAAGAAAGTTATCCAAAACCTTTTAACCAGTTACTTTCACCTTTTAAAAACTTATGGGCGTTTAACAACGTGTAAGAAACATTAGGATTGCATATCATCACTGATGTCAACAATGGCTAATGAAGCTTTGTTAGGTCACAACCGATGGATTTATAACTTATTAAATATCCCTACAGTCTATGAACTATAAATGTTTTCAACAACGGAAACTACAGAGTAAAACATGTCTGGTTGGTGGTCAACACGATTGCCCCATGAAAGCGTGGTCGGAGTGCAAATCCCGGCCGTGGCAAGGATTTAACAGGCTGGCCGGAAAGTCTGTGTGAACGCGGAAACTGTGGTTAAGTGTGAGTGATGTTCAACTTGAATATTCTATTTTGTTCGTGTCTTCGATTTGAAGCAGCGAGAACCTGTGTTCTTGCTACAAGATAAAATCAACTTATCTCATCTCAATCTAGCTAACAGTATTTCTGTAGGGAAAAAAGTAACTGACCCGCATTTAATGTGTGAAAGTTTCAGTGTGAACACATCCAATTGTAGCGAGAAGGCGTCCAATAAAGCACAATCTTTATTGTCCAAATCGCTAGTCACATGCAACGCGCGCTCTCTCGTTTATGAGTCGTAATTCCAACCCCCAGCATCCCCCGGTTTCCGTTCGCACGTCGTGTGCACTTCTAACCGGTTTACGTGTGTGACCGGTGCCTTCTATCGGGGGGTTTTCCGCTTGCCATTCCTCGGCTGTTTGTCCGATTTGGTTGCGCGATGGCTCGTCCGGCTGCTCGTG
>QNGE01000707.1:135335-193870 GCA_008508345.1 Paragonimus westermani | reverse complement strand
ATTATTATTATTATTATTATTATTATTATTATTATTGTGTTTTCCCCCAAGACGATCAGCAACTTAACCAATACTCGCATGCAAATAGGGTTAAAAGTTTAGGTGTGATAATTTGTCCATTCTTACTGTGAAGTCAATATGAGAGCCTTACGGGAACATGGATTTGTGCCAAAATTCTTGCTGTGACGAGGATATGCATTACGGCTGAGCTGTGACAAGAATAGAGCGTAGGTCCAGTGCGTAGTTTTGAAACGGATTGAATGAACAGGCAAGGGCTGCAACCATATATGAATGATATTTACTCTGTGCCACTCAAATCATACACTGGTAATAAGTGTTTACCTGAATGACTTAATTTTCGCTCATCTTAATCGAGTGATAGAGTTGTCAAGGTTCACCAAAATCCTGGGTGTTTCGCTCTACAAAAACGATAGGCCCCGTGTATGAGGCGTGAGGCTCAGATATCCCCCAAATCTCCGTCTAAAAACGCAAGTCTGCACAGCGTTGTGTAAGAGCCAAAGTGTGTTTGCCTGTGAATGATTACCAACACCTCTAATCAAATTTATTTGTAACAGGTTCTCCAGAATTTATCTTTTAAAAATGTATATTTGTCGTGACTGCGGATAATAGTGTTTCAAGCTATCGAATCCGATTCAAACACCGTTTGTGCATTTGACTTCCAGCTATATATTTATCAGTCGGCGTAACTAGTCCATAAGTGTTCCTATCGGTTAAAATTGTGATAGACGAACTGTACCTCACGCATGGTGAAATATTCGGTTTGCACTAAATACGAAAGCAATAGAAAAACGTTTATCACCAAAACAATTACATGGGTGAAGAACACAAAGAAAAAACTATGAAGTGCACATGATACCCACATCGTAATCCCGAGTCCAAAGTTGCTTCGCCAAAAGACAAAAACGCTTACAGAACAAAAATTTAGCCGTGTTTTTTTCACGGCGAATAAGTGCAGCTCAGAAATTCATTGAGGGGAAAGTCCGGTTACAGTAATTTTAGAAGAAAGTTTTCCATCATAGCATGTTTCGATAATGATTCTTGTGTTTGGTTTCAGGCTTCAAATTTGAAGTCGGAAAGAGCTTCAGTAACACTACAAGAGACCTTGAAGTTTGTGCTCATCCATTCCCAAGTTATGGCGATTATGTCAAAGAAAAGGATTCGGCCAAAAATTATTTGCGATAGATTACATCAAAGCAACTCAGATGTTTTATACTTGCTTTCCTTTTGCGCCATTATTTTCCAAAACTAATATCTATTTTTTTTAGCCTGCCCGTTTACGAGCCACTGACTAAATTGTTTTGACTTGTCTTTCACGCATGCGTTCGACTATTTTTACTACTTCAAACATTACGTTTCCTTATTATTTTTATTCAAAGAAATATCCTTGTCTCTCAGAAAACAGAAGCCTTTCAAATCATAACTCACAATCTCAACAACTATTACTGTATATTTATAGCTTATAGTAAACGCTTTTGGTTAAAAATCTTGGTCTCTGTTCATGATCAACGATACAATGATAAAACAACGGATGAGATTGTGTGTGAGACTCTAAACAAATAAAAAGCGGATTCAGTGTAAATGCTACAAGACCAAAAAGGTTACTAATATGTTGTTGGCACTACGAAGCTTACACATAGTTTTTGTGGTTTCCACAGTGACCATCGCCTCTTTGAAGCCCACGGAAATTCTATACCTGCGTTTCTCCAAATACTGATTAACTCGCAGAACCCGAGGGCAACATTTTTTCGGCAAACTGGTACTCCAGACTCACTTGTGTATACCCGATAAGAATGAGGTTTGAAATTTCCCGCATTACCAAAACGACTAGCTGGAGTCGCTTGAATGCGGCTCTCGTGCGGACACTGATTGTCAAGCGGTAATATTTGTCCGACGAATAAGCAGACACAAGTGTATGACATGCTCATATGAAACAGGCGAAGTCAAGCCAGAGACGAAAGTTTCCTATAACAGTCATACATGATTCTTTCGATGATATTACGATGTCTTTCCGATTCAAAATTAATCAATCATACTTCCATTAGTCAAAAAAGTTCTGAAGGTCTGTTGTGAAGATCACAGAAAATCAACTTGACCTCGAGTGTAGCTAGAATTTTGGTGTCCATTATACCTCCCAGATTCGTTGTAGTTTATGATGTAGACACTACGGAAGAGCACACAGATTATCGTCCAGAAAAGATGCACGAAAAGGAATTTTTTGCCTAATTTAAGAACATTGTTCTATTTACTACCCTCAAGCAACCGTCTTATTTCTAAACTATGATGATGCGTTCGATTAATAAGAACGATGAGTATTTTTTGAAGTGTTGAGACACATTGATTGGCTAAACACTTATTCAAAGACATAATTGATCCCCCAGTTTCACGCCATAGGTCAGGTTAATGTCTGAGGAAGAACTCTCCACCATAATCGGCCTAAATTTCGGCGTACGCCAATTTTTCATGATCAACGTAATGCGTGATTGTTTATCACATTTAGAATGTCAAGTTGGCTCACAATAAGAGACCTTCGCCATCTTAAACATGTGTCTGTCAATCGTTTCCAAATTCCCATGGAATTCATAAAAAGTCACTTGTGCGAAAAGCTGTCTTTGGTAATACTCATCGGACTTTTAAAATTACATACTCTATGTAATTATAAAAGCCTGGTGAGAATGACCGAAAACAGCTGTTCGCGCAACTGATTTCCTATGAATCTATTGCATGTACCGAATGAGTATGCAGTGTTAAAAGTGGGAAGTAAATACTAGTGATGAGAGTTGAGTTCGTTATCCCGGTCTTTGAGAATGCATAGGTTAACGGTGCCAACCGATCATCTGTCAACGGGTTCACGTCCCACATATATCTCCACCAAAGTACACAAGAAATGAGACGGACAATCGACGACTTGACACACAGATCCAGAGCCATTAGTAGGTCAGCTATCGTAGATCCGGATCGTTTCTCAAGTTGGAGAGTTAGAGAATCGAGGAATCTATGGTCATTGGCAATGGAAGGGGTCGTCAACAAACAAATTCAACGGTAAGACTCTGATAGTTGACTGGCTGGAATGCATCGGACGTAATGAAATTTAATGAGACGTGCATTACAAACCAAATGGAAGCCCATCTGCAGATACCACCTCATTTACTCTCGTGACTCCACTGTAACTTCACAAGACGTAAGCAAAGTGACGCCGACCATCTGAGTTAAGACGTCAGATTCCAATTATAAGGTAGGGGTCCCTCCTGCGTTTTTTCTCTTATGTTTGTATGAGATTCGACCAGCTGTGCACACCACCGATGTATTCCCGTCACTAATGACGACAGGGACATGTTGAATGGACCAATCTTTAGGGAGTAAAACAACTTTTCTCGTGAAATATTTGAACAGAGAAGTCAGGAACAGTATGTTTACCAACGTATCTCACTTTGTTATTTTTTGCTGGATCTCATTACGTCCATGCAGTACGTTCACAAGTGACAGAACTCAATTTGCACTAGAGAACCGAGTGAACAAACTAGTCAACTCACACACACACTAATGCGCGTTAGTTGGCTTAGCATTCTGATACTGACTAACAAATTTTTCCGTACACAGAGGCATGAGTTCCGGCTGTTCATTACTATAGTTCCTAAGAACCAGAGAAGCCCTCAGTTTTTACTTGCGTGCCTACTGAGGTCAACATAAGATCGCATGTTGAAAGCTTTATGACATCGTTAATTCGCAGCCCAACTCAACATTCTAACCATACTGGCAACGAAGTTTCAGATCCTACCTATGTACCTAAAGGCATTATCATGGCGGACCTTCAAAACGAACAAATTTCTGTCGGGTGGCCATGTACTGTGTCTACGATCTGAATCCATACCAAACCGAATATATACCGATAAACACTGTTTGCAGTGAAATCAATAAACAGTAGAGAAGTTTGTTATTATGAGCTGACTGCGTTCACATCTCCGATACCCTGAAACTTTAACCACACTAGCTGTTTTTAAATAACAATACCCACAAAGTGATCTTTTATACCAGTCTCACACCGCAGTCTGTTTGATTATATCAGTCTTGAAATTTCTTCGTGTGCCAGACAAATTTGTATAGTCCTCAAACTTGTCGTTATCTTCGTTCTAACAGGTAGCACTTTTGTTCAGTCTCAGTAAGTTGTATTTCACCTAAGTTGACAATCCTACACGATCAATACACACTGTCTTTGATTATAGTATATACATGGTAAGCTGAATCTCACGATGAGTAATCCATCCGCGGACCGTAGAAGTACAAACGTCAAGTGGTTTACAATTCCGAACTCATTGTTAATAGGTTCCCGACTGCCGAATAATCCTGTACGTGCATTTAGTTACTACATGATTACACATCACTTCATTGCAATGAAATAGTTACGTTGAACTGTGGGTTTAAATAATCCCACATCTACATCCTCCATCTACAAGAAATGAAAAGGTATTACTTACACGGTGACTCCGATAAAGCCCTGTCTTGTCAGCTTACTTACGGTAAAAACAAAATTTAATACATTTAACTAAAAAACCCACACCATGTTCGGATAATACGGGATCCCTACCGAAATTTGATTCCACACCTAGCAGGTTTAGGTTTCCCCTTCGTATAGACTCTTAATACTGCAAATGTTCTGTTTGATTACAGATGTTGATGTGTTGAGGTCCGTTGCTGTTTGATGCCGCACTGTTTTAGCAAACTGCTTTCAATGGTCTGCATGTTTATACGTATTTTCTAAATGGCTTCTTTACTATATCTGAGCGTCTTGAGTGTAACTAATGTACTCCCTTGCTTTAGTGACCTACTGACCGCAACGTACAATTCTTTAACTCAACATTCTATCTTCCTGCAATGACTATGAGGTAACGCAGTGTTTTGAATGTCTTTGAATCTACCTCACCGCTTATATGTCACCGAAAGTCCACCGTTCTAGTTACCAGTCACCTCGAGTTTAAAAAAGTTCATCACACTTACTTCATTTGCCTCAAACCCATGACCGTAAGCCATTTATTAGTTAATCGAAGCTCTTAACTTCACAATCGCACTGGTGGTGAACCGTGGTTGTTACTCACCATAAAAAGTGTCATTCTGATTACACTTCTTTGTGTACATCGGACATTCGATATAAAAAAACGCGGTATCCGGCGCTTTGTTGGGGATCCATCTGGTGGCCGTCTTGATCAAGAACTGTACCAATTTTATGCACATGGTTAAACTATAATTCAATGATCCTTCGTGGCAAGCATCACAAACAGCTCAGCCAATGTGAAAAAGTTTCTACTGTGCCTTAGAACGCTGACAAGAATTAGTCGTCAGACGGTGAGGCATCACGTAGAAACATATCGATCGATTTTCTCATTCCAGCATGCTGGAGCATACTGGAGAAATTTGCTCCGATTATCCCACCCAGTCTGCCTGAAGCAAGGACGTGCAATACTAAACCCGGTCGATCCGCGCTCTCTCCTGATCAGCCTGTGGTCGCTGTCACGCCGTAGCCTCAACCAAAGGTAGGTTTTGTAGCGTTTGTCTCATCAACTGGACTGATCTCATCAACTGTCACGCAGTTCCTGCAATTTTCCCGCCTCTCTCAACACATACGTAAACAGTGTCACGGGTTTTAAAAGTTATTCCCACATCCAAACACGCACGCACATGACCCCATCTATGTACACAGCCGATCGGAATAATTCACTGGATGCTACTGGATGCGATTAAGGTGCGGATACGCATAACACGTCTGGACCCACATTAAATATCAATGGTGGACACAACAAACGCAGTCTCAAGTACGATGCCACTCGACGCGGTCTCGAGAGACGCCGTAGAATTAGGCTTGTAAAGACTTCCGACAACAGAAATCCAAACTGTTGTTCTAACCTGTTTCTGTTACGTATCGTTGAGGTACAGTAACTAAAAAGTACCTACTCAAGCAATCACGACCAAGAATTCCACACCGAACTCGAATAACCTTTGAGAATCATACGGTGGAAAACTGCTATTCATATCGGCTCGATAATCAGTAAGCAATAGTGTATCGACTTTCCGGGTCTTGTTATTCGAATGACACCGACTGATACACTCACTTGTACCAAGTGGCATATAATGTATCTCCACGTATTCTGTAAAACGTTAACTGAGACGAAGCGGTAGATTAGATAACGCAGAAAACCCGTGGAGAAATAATTATTCCGTACGCCGTAGGCGAAATACAAAACATAGAATCAAAAACGAGGTAAACGAAATGCTCTGGAAAGTAACAACTAAATATTTTCTAAACGGTAAGAAGGCGAAAATTATGAAAACACTTGAATGTTAGGAAGCAACTGTTATTCATGGAAGAGTGACTGATCCTTAGGTTTACGATGCAATATGCATGTCAACAGAGGTCATAACATACAAACATTGGGTACTAGCAACTGTTATGTGGATTTTTTGCAACCTATGTAATATATGGGGCCATCTATTCTATAGACACATCAACCAACACGCAGCAACTAAAAAAGAATATCGCCAACAGCCTACACCATATTGCCCTAGAAGGACGACAAAGAAACAGCTGTACGGCATCAAACGTCAACTACTGTTGACTTTACTAAGACTGGACTACGCAGGCTGACACGAGATACTGGATGGACTTTACTCACAGATGATCACATCCTTTCCCTTCCCAAGGGCAATTCAAAAAGTATATTTCAAAAGGAGTCATTAGACAGGTTTTGTGTTCACTGGAGTTCGTCAGTTGTTCATATACTTGACATGAGCGCAAGTTGAACTCCCACAACGTTCTTCTGAGGTAACTGTGTTGACCACTACATCACTGACCTCAGTGGATGTGGCAGAATTATCATATGCAAACATTCAGCCACATCCGTCTACGTTTATTGCTGGAACCGTCTCATCACCTCGAGATGAGTTACACTAACTATCCTATCAGCCCAAATCAATTGCCCCACGACTAATATTTCTCCATAAATTGAAATCACAGATTGGTAATGCTGTTGAGGAATATTTCCATCGCCTTACATATAGGGGGAATACGTTACCGAAGAGCTCTTAAAAGAGCTCAACGCGAGTCAAGTGCTTCTTTTCGAAGAGGTTGATTGAAAAGCCTAGTGGAATGCAAAAGCTGCGATCAGTTGTCATTGCCATTCGACTTCTACTAACCAACTTTCATATTACATATCCGTGATATCAGCTAACCACGACTGCCAGACAGTCTCTAAATGGCTATAGAGGAGAATTAGCAGAGCAGACTGTTCCTAGAAGACAGCCACCCGATCCGTTCCTGACGGCGTCGGGATGATAATGAAACTTTTGGATTAGTTGAAATGGGACATCCTCTGGTCATTCATAAAAATAAAAGGGACGTGAATACCGTTAGAACGTCACATGAAAAGTCCGCGTGCAAATTCAATTGAACACAGGTGCAAGCACGCGGAAATAGTTATAACAATTATACACCTAACTGGACACACTTCCCACTTGAGCAGAAAATAACGATCGAAAGTGCATCCTCTGTGGACATTTTACATTCCGGATCGAAATTCTGGTCCTCAATAAGTGTACGGGAGAAAATGACCTTCCAAGTAAAGGTTTTTGCCAATGTGGGTTGCGTTTAAAATTTATAATATACGAAGATGATAATATGAATAGCAAAGAGTACTGGGATCGAATCGCTCACCACGCCACTTATGGATGCATCGGTACGTTTTTACTGGTTGAGAATTTACCTAGAGGAGTGTCCCAAGATGGTGTAATCAGACAGGTTCGTGGTTATCGATACTCACTTTCTCGCTTAGGTTTTTAGGCTTACGTCTTTTAGAAAGTTGATTTTGCACCTTCCTAACAGCAGTTCCTTTATATTTGAAAGAATGCAATTAGTTACATCATACAATGAATCACAAACTGAATTGCAAACTAACATAAGTTTATTTAAAACTACAACGAGGTCGCTGATGGTTGGGAACGGTGGTGGTGTTGTTTGTAGCTCGGGTTGATGGTTTTGGTATTGATATGCTCGCCGAGCTTGGCATTTAGGTTGCAAACTTTTCATCACCAGGCGAGGTGGCATCATCAGTGCGTAAGTGTTTCAGCGTATATTTTGAATGTGAAGGTTGGTCGATGGCTGCTCTCATATAGGACAGTGAGTTGACCTACTAGCCTGGATTCTGGTTGGTCGCTTTCCGTCGTGTTTGACCTCTGGTCCGACCCACCAGGTCGATTAAGTTCAAATTAATAGGAACTCAAACCTAGTTTTTGGCCATCAAGAAACTGGTTTCATAACGACCCTGATGTCACAGCTGGGTTGGATAGCACAAATACGTCTGTTCTGGAGCACTCGAAATGATTTTCAAGAAGATGTCCGGGAGAACTACACATACCATTCGTACGTATGAAAACAAGTGCAAGTTGTTGAAGGCTCCTAGCCCAGTAATTTTAACTACCTGGTTTCTGCTGATATGACCTTTGTTCAGCAGATGGCTTCAATCACACCGAACGCTGCTTGGGTGTGCGAATGAAGAGGCTTAGTCACTATGTTTGAAGTCTTGTGATATACTGTGGCGTGAGGGCAGTGGAATATTTGTGTGTTAAGGACATTTTCAAAACAAACATGTTTGACTCAAGAGCACCTGTTAGATGTTAGGGTAAAATCGTGTAACGAAACCGAGCGTTCGACACTGTTTCATTCTTGACATTTGGTAAACTTTAGGTTAACACATGAAGAGATCTATTACCGTTATCATGTCTTCTGTGTCAGCCACCTAACGGAGCAGCGATAAAAAGAACAACCCAGTTGCTGACCCGCCCCGCGTCAAGATTGGACAAACAGTTTTGTGGTTGTATTCTCCATCGTTCATCGGGTTCTTTGTTCAGAGTTGGACCAATCGGATTACAGCCTTCCCCATTTTAATGTATAATGTGCTAAGTTGCAAATCACAGGCAAACGTGAAACCAGACGTAACAAAAAATGGAGGTCGAATATTCGGTGAAAGCAGTTGACAAGTAGTTCCAAAGAGGTATGTTGACGATATCCTTTGCGCACTCGATAATAACGTAAACTCAACAGACATCCTGGCCACATTCAACTCCGCACACCAAAATTTACCATTTTCGTTGGAGACCGAAATGAATAGCCAATTACGCTTTCTGGATGTACGTTTACGTTACCGTGCTGATGGCTCAATTCAGCGAGCGATACATAGAAAGGACACTTGGAATGATCAGTATATTCATTTCAATAGTTTCGTACCACTTGCCTCGAAAAGAAATCTGATCAACTGTTTGACGGGATGAGCTTTAAGGATTTGCACAGAGGACACAATTGCGAAAGAATTAGCATTCGTACACACAATATTCATACAGAATGGCTACCCGGAAAGGTTCATAGGTAGGGCCATGAAACAACGGAGTGAAATAGACCAACTGCACCTTGTAGAAAACAAAACAGTGCATATCGGATTACCATTCAAGGACTATACTTTAGTCGAAACTATTACATGTAGGCTCGCAAGCGCAGTCAACTGGACATTTACGCCACTAAATTACGAGTTCACTTTACGTCCGATCCTGTTTTGTGCCCACACCCAAAAGATAAAGTGCCTGTTTCTGCAGCCTCGTTTTGTGTATACTCATTTACTTGTTCCTGTGGGACCAGTTATTTTGGCCGCACGACTAGACGCTTATCGGAACGGATCCGGAAACACCATTCAGCTTGGCTCAACAGTCTTATAACGAAGTCTGTCTGCAGCGCCATACTTTCACATCTGGTGGATTCAAATCATACTGTCAACGTAAAGGACATTTCGCCCAATCTATCGAGTTAAGGCCATCCAGTCGAGAGCGGTAAGGAGTAGCATTCTGTTTACAGCAGATGCTGTTGGGATCCGGATGTATAATGCACCCCTGTGTGCCCAGAAACGTTTTGTTCAGACTTTGGATTTGCCCTGGTCAACCCGCCCCCACCCTATTAGCCTGTCAAGACCCATTGTTCAAGTGAGCACTTGACTGCAGTGTGACATTGAACTGATTGACCTCATTAACCACACGTCCCCCGTTCACTCCCCTAACGATTCTCCCGTGAAATGTGTGATGTAAATGTGATGTATTTAGCCTGATGATGAATCACTGAAAACGGGCTTGCTCGCTACACATATGTCGACATTTTTCTGTTAAATATTTGGAGGTTACTTTGGATGACAACAAAATATTGGTCACATCGTGTTATTGATTAAATCACCAAGCTCCGGGAACATCCGATTTACGTTCGACTTTTAAAATCACTTTTTATTCTGCACCCACTTTGTCAGTCCACTCGTCAAAGTCTATGTGCTTCTCCATTGGATATATTTTTCACCTTTTGTTTTCTCTGGTTTTGCTGAAAAACTTTGCACTTTTTGTCACCCCCCACCCAAAAAAAATAGAACTTGTCTCTTTTGCAGTAATATTCCAGGTAAACAATTCATCCGTTTCACCGCTCATCGTTTCACAACGTTCGAACGGTTTTCCCGTAAAAATCTCACTTGATACGACTCACCCTCTATATTCGGAGCTCTCTAGGTGTAGTTCCACATCTTCTACTAAAGCCCGATATAAAAATCGGTTTGCACCTATCAGACCTTCCGATGTTTCTCATTTTGTTCGATGTTTACACGAACCCAAATTGATTATTCGTGAAACAACCCCAAAATCTAATTCAACGAGTTTTTGTACAGTTCATGCCGGTTGCGACGTCTTTCATTACATTTTCTTGGAATTTCCTAAGTGTACTTAGCAACGTTGGATTTAGATATGCTTGATTAAAGTCTTTTATTTGCTTAATATGCCCGTGTTAAAGGACTGAAATTCCACCTCCCAAGACGCACAAAACATATTAACAACTTAACTTGACAGTCATAACAGAATACATGGTTCTTGTCTCACTTAGCTGTGACACATGTTCAAAGGTCACTAGTTACGTTAGTGTCTTTCATTGTTAATTGCATGAGACATCTTAGTGAAGCACTCATTCCCTGGTTCAATTAGTGGATTCCATGAGGTACAGCGGGATGTGATTGACTGAGTCCAGATGTAGAATACGGAGTTCCCTGTGTAGCGTTTTACCTCAGCTGGTAGAAGACGTGTAATGTCCGGGAATGGTGTTTCTCCCGCTGGTTCAAATCCAATCAAACCCCACATTTTTCAAATTGGGTCGGTTCTATACAACAGTCACCGTTGAATGCCCTTGGCACAGTAGACTTATGTAACTTTATCGTAGGCAGATACTTGTTTAGGTGCAAGTAGGAGTAGACTACTCTGGGGGGAGGGCAAGTGTGTATCCTAGCGTGAGGTACACAAAGGAGCTATTAGTGCCCTAGATCGTGGTGACACAACCGCATAGTGACGTGACAAATTCGGTCGCAAATGCGTTGGGCGTCTCGAATTGACAGGTCATCAATTTTGGGTGCAAATAAGTTGGGATAGTTGTATATTATTTTGTTCATGTGTGACCAACGTTCTCCGTCGCTTGGTAAGTCACCCGATGTCCTTCTGAGAAACTCTCGTCGTGATAAGATTCCACACTGTAATTTCTCCAACTCTGTTAGCTCATTGTTTTCTAAACGTTTCTTCACATCCCAGTCCAAACCTGAAAGTTAGTTTCCCCTCTTCTCCCTACCTGTAGAGTGTAATAATATGTACTCATATATTGAAATGCTCATTGTCCCATAGTTTGATTATCTTGCTCCCTCGCTCAAACCTTTCCATTGGAGTGCTCCTGTTTTTGTTGTTTCCGAGATATGAGGGTTTCACCCTCACGCTAGCCTATTACCTGGCTAATCAGCGTAAGCCGGCTGGACCACCAAGGCTCCATCGACATACCTTCTGGTCACATTATTTCGGATTTACATTGGAACAGCAATTTTTCCACTTGTAATGGCAGTTATGTGCAGGCGTTCTTTAGTTCCAGTTATTGTAACAGAAAAACTCGGAGACGTAGGCGTCCAACCGGACACTCGATACCAGAAGAGTCGTATGGATGTGTACTGGACTAAATGATATAATGGCTTGTTTTGATAACTGTAAGGTTCGAACATACTGAATAAAAACTAGGTCTCTTAGTCAGATGACGACTGCCTCGTACGGGACTAAAACCGGCTGTCTGACCATTGTGGATTGAATGACGGGAACTCTGTAGACAACACAGAAAACCTGATTGTGGCTATCATGAAGGATGGTGGCAACCAGATTTCGTAAAATTGCGCTAACCACCGGTTTGTTCACACTGGTTCCCAGTCCAGCGTGATGTCTGCCGATCCATTTTAACAAGTGTCCGATCATCTGACTGGAGAATATCATGGTATACCAGCAGGAGAGCGGTTATACGAGCGTGGACTCATCGACAACACAGGGCTCAAATCAATGGGGGTCATTTATACAAACAGCTGTTCTCCGTAATTCCAATTGGACGGTTACAATTACATGGGATGAATGCGAGTTGTATATGAAAAATTAGAACATGTCAAGTGGGTTCTTAAAATCATAGACTTAGGGTGGACCGCAGTCTATTGGAGGAGGGTGGGTGTGTTGGTGAATCTGTGACTTCACACCCGTGCATGCCATGAGGAATACATCCGTCAGTTTTTCACGCCTGCTTAAACTTCAGGTGGCTGTGGAATAGCTGACCAAGGGAGATGGCGGGTTTGCACCAATCGTATTTGGATGCACAGACAGGGCTTGTAGAGCACGATGACAGTAGCATAGGCCGTTGATAACAGTCGCAAATTGACTGCTCTGGAGTGGGCTTGTCCAGCCTTACGGATGACTCGGAAGGTTTCATACGGCTCGAGCTGACGGCCAGTGTCAAATAAGTGAGAACCGATCGCACTGAAAATCGACCTTCTCGAATCGTCGCGAAACCATTTCTGGAGGTGCCCAGGTGTCCCTTCCGACAGAAGGGTTGTGTTTCCCCCAACGTAACCTGTTTGATAATAACAGGTGAGTGAATAAACACAAAAGGAAGAAAAAAATCTAGGCAAGCTATATTTGATGTGTGCGCCATCATTGGGCAGATATTAAACGAGAAGCTGACCGTGCTGCAGAATGCGCACTCTCAGCTACATTACAAATTTTGCGAGTACTAATATCACTGGTAACCTCATCCTTGTATGACAGAGTGATAAAAACAAGCTTATATAGGAATACATGGTAAATCAACTATGTAACATTTATATGCACTGCTGTGCTGACGAACTGAGTAACGCCTACAACAGATTCTTTGTGTCCGCGATATCATTTTGGAATGTGAGCGAAATAGTGCTGCCCCTATCATCACTGTGTGAAGTAGTGAAATGCTGTGTATTATAAAAGGATCACTCCAGCTATTTTCCTACAATACATCAGTAGTGAACTTCAACGCCTCTGGTGTGATTCCGGATCAACTTTTCCTTGCCCAACTTTTAGACGAATTGGTGGAGTACCAGCACGGAAAGTCTATCGAGCACCTACCGACGACCGACAACAAATGGTTACTCTGGAATAGAATGAGTGACAATTAAACTAAACGGCGAAAAACTCCAGTTGACACTTCCAGTCAACTCAGGCAGGCACGTTCAGAGCTCTTCGTAAATATAGCTGTGTAGGGCGTTAACTTAAGCGCTATCATTAAGGCCTTTGTTTAGTTGCAGCCGTAACGAAACAGAACAGTTGGAGTTCGAAGCTGAATTTGGGACTATGTACACACCTACTTGACGGTCATCCTCTTCTGAGGAAAAAACTACCAAACGCGGGTTTTGTGTCTATTGGGTTTTCGTCCATAATAAGTATACTCGTCGGGAGCGTGAGCTGAAAGCCCGCCCCGTCCTCCTGAGGTAACCGTGTTGACCACTATGCCAATGACCTCACGATAGGGGTGGCCGAATGACCATATAAAAGCGCTCAGTCATATCCGCCTGTGAATAATGCTCAGACTGCCCGATCACATCGAGTTGAACTACGATCAGTCTCCCCTCAGTTGCATTCGATAACCCCACGACTAGGACTCCTCTCAATATTAGAAACAATGTCCCACAAGCTCGTGTATACAACACTGTCACACAAGGGTAAGGACGTAACCACTCTCTCCCACAGTAGGCTAAAATATGTCCTCAGAGCTTCGTGCAGTGAGGCAAAATTAAGACTGGTCGGTCAATTGACACGGCTGCTCTGCACACCAAGGAAAGGCCCAAAAAACTCAATCACCACATCCAACATTATTTACGAAGTCATGTGTACTTGTGGAGCCAAACACATCAGCCGAACAATGAAAACACTTGGAGCACGTGTCTCGGAGCAGATTCTAAATGGCTAGTGAACACCCAAACCGGCTCTGCGCAATCTTCTGTAACACGATACTTGGAAGGAACGGGACATGTGATTCATGTGGAGAAGGCTTTTTGTTTGTTGTATCGCTCAATCAATAAACATACTTTATTTTTGTCGAGGCTGTTGCGATACATCTCTATAAACCCTCACATTATTTTCAGAAGCAAATGGTAGCTAACCTGTCACTACTGTGATGTTAAGGGTGTGTAGTCATGAGTTTGTATTATTCGTTAAGTGGTCGTTATTATTACTGAAATGTTCTGGTTAAGCCGCTTACATAAGTTTTTTTTATAATTTCTATTGTTTTAATGTCACTCCTAGGATACCTATTAGCCTCCGTTTATATCCACATGTTTTAGTGTTAGATCGGTATTGTCTGCATTACTCAGCCAGGTTAAATTTGGATTGTGTTCCTTTGTTGCTAACCGATAGTGGTCCATTCGAAGATGAACGGTTCCGTGTGTTGTTCTCATTGTAGCCGATGCCTCATTCCTATTTCACACTTATTTAAACTGATGTGCGCCAAGTGATCATAGTCCGCGTAACGTAACCGAAGTGGTTGGTCGAAATGTCTCCGCAGAGTACACCTTACGTAATTTTAATTGCGTGTTCTAAAGTTATCAGGTGAATTAAATGTTTTAGACTGCTGTCCAAGTTGAAATCAGAGAAATCACTCAACTTTCTGGGCGGAACTCTACTTGCTGTTAGGTAGTGTAAGATATTAGTCAAACATCATTCACAACTGATGACACCTTTCACGTTCCCACAAACTTTTAAACCGTCCCCTTTCGAAGACGCATTAGAGTGGTAGCCCGGGTCCAGATTCCGAAGTTTGTTTCGTAGTTCTAAGAAGCCAAAAGACGCATCGTTTTCTTTGCTTAACAACAGACGGTTCACTGATATGCTGTAAGTTTTGCCTTTTACCTGTTGTTGTTACGTAAAATATTCGAATGCCCTTCTTAATTCTGGGCATTTACATTACTTTGGTAATGTTTAGAGTTAAACGTGTGCTAATTCATGTGAACCAAATGAAGTTACTGTCAACCCTTTCAGTATTTGACCGAGAGGCCAGTGTGTGCTTCCACTATTTTGAGTTGGTTATGCTCTTCTTGGGCTGTTTCGTAGGCCTTCGTTTGACATGGCGGACTGTGAACTCGATGTCTATGATCTTTTTCTCCAGAGTGATAATCAATATTCGTATTTATTTGATCACCTCAGCGTGCTTCCAGTTCGTTTGTGATCGCATTTTGTTCTCATGCTTCTCATTCATGCATTTAGACAACTCCCGTTCTATAACGAATTCACCCAATTTTTTGCTATACATCAAAATACAGTACGTCCAGACAGTTAGAAAGAAGCACAACAGTGAAGTGGAGTACGTGTTTGGGTTTTGTAACCGAGCTACGCTTTCTGTGTGGGTGCTCGTAAGAGTGATTCATTGACCAATCAAGACCGGGTAAATCGTAGGGCGTAGAGAAACTTATTTTGTAAACGGAACGTTGGGTTTAGTCATCTGGTTAAAGTAGTTTCAGCCTTCTCCAGGATTTGCTGTCTGATTGTCGTTCACTGGCCTACTTGAACTTTGCATACTTTCGAAGTATCATCAACCCGACTAAAACACGACAGGTCTATACATATTTGCAATAGTGATTGATTTCATGACTCCGGTTCTGCTGGAAGCAAGATAGTGCAGTTTAATCTATTCAAACGGGTTTATAATCGTTCGAGTGATATATTTTAACGTACAACAGCAGCGAGTTATTGCATATTTGAGCACCGTCAGGTCGCCGACAGATATCCTGTTTTTACGACCAATCCCGACCACGAATATACGGCAATAAAATTCGTCGTGGGAGGTAAAACCATACTGTGCCAAGAATAGTGAATTGTCGTGACGGCTTTGGTTTGATGGATTGAATTTATCGGTTCATTTTTAATTTCCTTCATAACCGTACTTATTCAGTGGTGAATGACCGAAACACGTTCACGTGTCTTGTTTTTCTCAACCAAACACTGACCTTTATGTTGTTACTGAACCTCCGTTAACCCCTACCTTGCTGGCTATTATTACAGTAACACTAATCTGTTCATCGAAATATTCTCTTTTTCGTCATTAGCTACATGGTTTTCTCGGTGTATAATCGACTTAGAATATCATTCATTATTCCAGTAATACTATTGTCCATTGGTTCATTGCGGTGTCCCCCATGGGGATGCTGGCTATTTTTCTTCGGAGTGAATTAAGCAAGACCTTTTCTTACGAATTCTGTTGAAATCACACACCAAACAGTAAACAAAAACAACGAGTGTAAGTGGTCGACCTTCAGTCGATGTGGTATAATCAGGCCAGTACGCATGTGTTTACTAATGCCCCACACACACACACACACACACGAAAGACCAGTCTAGTAGACAGTGCCTGTTCTCTGCAGCATAGGTGTGTCAACCAAACAGTAGATTCCTGACCGTGTGTTCGTAATACAAGAAAGCTTTCAGCTCAGTGAGGAAGAACGGAGCGCAAATCGACTGTCCAACAGACTAGACTCCATGCAACATGGTGACAGCACAGTATCCATGGCCAAATTTAGTTTTGCTTCCTAATATAGCTATGTTGGACATGATACGCGTAGAACACACTTGGAATTGATCTCACATGTAGGCTAATCCCCATCCAAATGAGCCTAAAGATGACAAACAGCTACCATACACACTCAAAATATAGCCGAAGACAGTTTCAATTTTCAGCCATCAGAAGGCATCCATATTTTCAGCTAGTAGATACTGTAGAGCACATCCACGAGGATGTTTGAAGTTGTCATATTTTCAAAAACGTGTTAACCACAAAGGTACTCTCTATCTGTGAGCGACCTCTCGAGACGTGTCTTCACTCAGTTTTGTCGAAACAGATAAAAGGAGCTTAGGGTTTTAAACATTTGTACGCAGCTGATCCAAGTTCCAGTCTTTCCTGTATTCCTGAACTTAACCACACTTGACTGAATCCGGTCATCAACGCTGTTGAATAAAACTGAAAGCATACCGAAATGCAGTCAAGCTTCAACCTTGTAGAATACGGATTGTGGAGGCGTCGTAAGGTGCTTCTACGCATGAGATGTCGTTTTATGTGTATGTGGTGCGCAGATTATCTTCATTTGACTGAACATTGAAAGTGATCTCAGTGATTAAACATATGCATTCTTTATCCGCATTTCCTGTCTAGAATGAGAATACCCGAAATGAATTCGGTGGGCCCTAAGTGTACGCAGATGTCCCACGCAAGGCAGCAACACAAACAAGATATGACTGACTTGACCACTGTCAACCACAAACGATGTAATCAGTGCGACAATAAGATGAGTTGTTGTACCATATCTATCAATATTATGAATAATTGTTCCCATGTCCATAATGGTGCTCAAGTTAATTACTCCGAACCGTCTGAGACGTTCAAGAAGCGACTCATTAGTATCTTGCTTGTCAGGCCGTGATTGCTCCTACTTCCTGTTACAAGTGTGCCTGGGAACCGATGACGCCAGGCGTTTAAATGCACTCGAAGTAAATAACTCAAACTGCACCACTAACTTATGAACCAGGTTTCATTAATGGCTTGTCAATTTAGTGTTCAACATATATTGGTTCTGTCAGTGTACACTTTGACACAGTTACAAGTTAAGAAATACATTCCAGGTCGTTGTCAATGTGTTAGTCCTCAAGGTCTGAGTTGGGGTCGGTCTATGATTATGAATTCAGCTTTCCTGGTGATCCGTTTTATTAATGCACCTAGACCCTCTGTGGTTCGGAGCAAAACAATACTACTTGTAAGCCGTAGTTCAACGCAAGTTCCCAGCCTGCCCATCAGACCGATTTGACTTGTAGACTTTCTTCGTTGAGTGCATCTGGTCATGGGAAGTTTCGGTTATCTGCTGTTCATCAACACAGTTAAAGGCAATCAGAAACGATTAGCTGAAAGTTTAGGTGAAAAATTACGTGTGTAACCATCTTTTATGCATCCTAAACAGGTCAGTCAGATTTCTTAACTGTCCTTTAGCTGGACTGGTCCAGATAACGTGGAGCACCTGTACAACGGGTCATCCTTACATGTGATATCATATATAAGGTCACTAGCTTATTTTCTAATCTGGTTAGATTTGCTACCACGGCTTGCTTGTGCTCTCAAGGCCTACCATCCAGCTGGCTTACACTTTTCAGATATCCAGTGGAAATGGGAATTAGAATAAGGTCAATCATCATATTTGTCGTGGTTGAATAATTTGAAACAGTTTGCAGTTGACATTTTGCGACCACCTCAGGGTAGCTTCATGACACTAATTTTTCCGACTGGTTAGATCGAACAAGACTACGGACTGTTGCCTCACCTACTCTAGTCATCGAGCTCTCTCACTGCTTTCGCTTCTTCCACATGTTTGCATGGAAGCAAACATTCCGAAACAAGGTGGACGCAATTAAAATCTTGAACAACCATATGGTGTCTGAAATGGATGAAAAAACTGACCTCGATGCAACCCAGGATGGACTTCCCCTACTGCAACCATCGAGAAGCTGATGATTGTCCACCAGGCGAAGCCCACTAACAAGGAGGGCATGAAAGAACTCATTGTGACTTCACAGTCCTCAACGCCAGTTGTATCTGTAGGTCCGAAAGGTCGATAGTAAAGTGGCTCGTGTATAGCGGCGAGTAGACTATGCAGCCGTTGCATTGTGAACGTAGAACGTAGGTACAGTTAGGCAGCAGTACTGTAATGTTGTAAGGAGGACAAATGTACGGTAGAAACTGCAAGCAAGAGCGAGTAGACGCAACTGCACAGCACACTCTACAACACACTGTGCAGTCTACCAGCTGTGCGATTTCCACACGCAAGCGCAAGTAGGCTAACGGTCGCCTGTCCAATCAGGAAGGTCACATGGTTACGGGAGCATTGGCGTGGCAAACTGGCCCACCCCACGGACACGCATATGCTGTTTGCGAGTGTGCACTTAACAGGACAACGCGTCGGTTGTTTTGGGTACCTATGCTGTTGCGAATCGGACAACGACGGAGGCATTCAGCTAGCAACGTGTTGGAGTACGGAACTACACCGAATGCCCAAAAGCCTAAAACCATTCCACAGTCTAGGGCCTTTAACGATTTGCGGTACGCTCGTGGCTTGTATGGTATCCCGATGGACTATACAAAAACCCAGTAGAAGCTTTTCAAGTGTCATTCAGTCTATTTGTTTAACTGAACAACTGATGGTGGTGGACTGTAATGTACAAAATGACCATCTTGTAGTGAGGAGATACGGTCGCGCCATACTACTCACACCACTATTCAGTAGCAGCATGGGTCGAGATGATCGCGGATCGAGATAATCGCGTGATAAATACGGCAGAGATACGAGATGGATCGTTGGAGGACAGAATGACATATAATGGCTTTCGCTACACGACGGAACTGATACATGGTGTCTAAAGCGACTGGAGTATCCTCAGAAGAGTATGGTGTGCAAATGAGTGTTTCCGTTTCTAGTGGTGCTCAGACGCTTAAGTAGTGTGTTGGTTTCTCCAACAAAGTAACCTTTGTGTCGTCCGCCTTTTGGATTCACAACAATCTCACTGGCTCGAATGCGTTGTTCTCCATTTGCATTTGAGGTCACAGATATTACTAGTACCACTACTTCGTCATTGTCAAGCGGATCGATACATCTGACTTTCAAACTATGGACTGCTGTGATCTAGAATTTTGAATGCAAACTTCTTCCAGCAAGGTACTGAGATTTATTTACGACGTTTCTTACTTTCATGGTTGCCCGAAAAGGAGGTCACGGAAGAAAACAAATAGCTTTTTTCCCAGCTATTACTCAACAAGACACTTACTTATTGACAAAGAAGTTATCTTTTCTTGAGTTCACCTTCTCTGTTGCACATGGGGTGTTGAAGTATGTGCAGCGTGTGGCTGTTGAAGCTGCTGATTGGTCAAGATCGTACACGTTGATACAAAAAGACAACAGGCGAGTGGGAATTCATTCTTACGCAAACAGCAGAAAACAGCACTTTGACGTACAGGTGCATTCTCAGTTTACAGCTGGTCTTCTTGCTGGTATCAATCAAACAGCGCTTTGACAGAAATTTTTACTTATGCACAGCTATAAGTTTCAAACTACAATGACTTTGCGCGAGCATTTTCATGATCTTATACTTGGCGGATCCCAACCAATGACTCGCGGAAATGCAATGGGACTCGGTAGAATACCCAAAAATATAAGCTGATCTCGACCGAACAAAAATGCAAACAAAACACCCCGGTATAGCATTTATAATTTCTGTAGTTTTGTTCATCTTTGGATGATTTGCAGTTTTCGAAATGTGAACAAAGCATAATTATGACTTGCGTTAAAGTTTGTGAATTTGCATATGTGGACTGACACCATGTTTCTTACTGAAATTTATGATGAGACTCTAAAACATGCACGTTTTCCCTCAGGCTGGTGTCAGTTTTAACCGCCGACACATCTACAATGATCGCCTTTTCTGTTGTGTGTATCTGTCGACGTCTCCGGCCAACAAAACGTGGTTGAACCCAACCACACAGGAAAACATCGGTTGTCTACTTAGTTATGACCCGCCTCTACGAATATTTGGCCGATGCATGTTTCACAGATACCTCTGGTTACCGGACACTGAAATCTGTCCATTACTCAGACATCTCTAGCCACCGACTAGCAATAGGGCGGTACACTGTCTGTTCATCTAGGACATCGTGCGCCTCGATTCAAAACAGACCAAGTAGGCCACTAAATCTTACAGCACGATTTAACTGACGGGTTAACTGGGTCAGATTAGTTGATTGTTCAACTGTTACCAGTCAGTCGTGGTAGTAGTTTTACACGACGATCTCTTCTTAACAGAAGGAACAGATTTTTGTTGCAAGGCAAAACGTTCCTCAGTTATTCACTCTTCGTGAATAACTTGCGATTAATCCTTCGAGCATACATGGCCAGAATAGTCTATTAACCTTCCCACACATACTTACGTCAGCAGTTTCATGGATTTCAATGGATTTTCGCACCACCCATTGTGCTTATGTGGTCCAAAACAGAACCAGACCAACAGTAAAATCAGCTCACCTTCCAACGGAATCGGATAAGCCTTTGGCGAACTATGGCGTCAAACGGTATACACAGTTTATTTCGGCTCTGAGGTTTAGATAAAAATTCAGTGGATGTGGGATGGTTAAATTCGAGACGTCTTGCGCCACTAACTGTGTGCTAAGGTATCGGCCACTACGGTACAGCTTTACTACAAATGGGATTTAACTACATCGGAGGCAATGACATAAGTATTCCACTAGACCAGGTCACCAACCTGCAACAGAATATTTCGCCTCTTCATTGAACAAGCGTCCGTTCGTCCCCTTCAGTTAGTGGTTTTGTCAGACATTTTCCAGTGGTGCGAAAAATGGTGCAGACTTCTGTCAAAACAGTGTGCTGCAGCTACACACTAAGTTTGATTCACCGATTCGAAAACATCGCCACAGGATTTTTCGATTAATTGGTACTTTTACACTGTACCTCACACAGACTCGAAATTGCTGAAAGTGCACGTTAACAGTACTTTTATTGCCTACACTCATCATATGGTTAATTCCGAACACGTGTCAAAATATTGTCTGACCTTTAAGTCAGTCGCTTGTTAAGGTGTTTGAATAATCGATAACGATGGACTGTAAGCGGGAGAAATTCCTTTGAGTTCCAATGGTTGTTGCGATGATCGTAAACCACCGTTCGTTCACTGGTGACCACCACAGTTTATCTGTAACTACTTCCGTTATCAGCATCAATGTTCCAACCGAATAGTGCATTTCAGGAGTGTATAAACAGAGAGACCACCAATTAAAATATTGTCTACCACACCATATTTTGGCTAACCTATATTCAGATTAAGAAACAATGGGAATTTGGTGAATTTTCAATGACAATGTGATGAATCCACTATCAACATAGTGCTAAAACATATGCAACAAGTGGCGACTTGACCAAATAATGTAACACATTAGGCCACTACCTATTAATTCAGCACATTGCACTCACTAAGTATTATGAAATGAACACCACTTGGAGCTAATCAGCGCTTTCATGTTGCCATATATTTCCCAACCAACATCTTCCGTAAAGAAGCTCAGTGTCTACCCTTTTAAATCTTGCCACACACACACAGACACACGTGTTGCATCCGGTCTTTGAACTTTGGTCACAGATTCATGAGGCAACCATATTGGCTCTTGACCTTACATAACTGAAGCATTCCATGCAACAGCTAATCCACTATCGTTTAGGCGTAATCCTCAGGCTGTCCGACCACCAAGAGAGAGAATATAGTAACTGTCCTGTTAGCTCTAACCGATCACCTCATGATTTGTACTTCTAATCAGGTTGAAATCATTGAACCTGCTGTAGGAGATTTTGCTTACTGTCAAGTAGTAGGGAATTTGGGTTGATATAAGTCGGAAAGTACTCACACTTGGTTGTTGCTACCGTCATACCACACAATATCCCACCGGCATCCCTCAAATAGGAGCACTAGACGTGAACTTCGTTCTTGCTATTAATGCATATCTTTCTGAACCCCCTACGTCTTACTGGTGATCAAAATATCGCCCGAAAAGTTCAGTGGTTTGTTATTTTAATCTGACAAGAAGCCTTAACCGTGTGGCTATCGATTAGAGGTAACAAGAATGTTACTTTACTTTCTCTCCAGTTGGTTGAACGATGTGAACACTATTCACAGCTAAATGCGGTAAGCTCCTTGTACGTGATAATTCCATCGCACCTATTGTTGCGGGTAGTGATCGTGGATTCCTCATGAAGGTATGATCGGAACTCACGTGTAGCCTAGGTAAAGATGTACAATATTGGTGAGCTCTAAAATGAGTGAAACTGGAGTTTAATGTTCTTCTTCAAAGGGACCAACTGAATTGCCTGTGTGGATGCGAAAACTGTCATAATCTGTTAATCGTGTTCCACATTCGACAGCTAAAATTTCCCACTACTTAGCAACAATAATCCACCCAGATAAGTGTACCAACAGATTGCTAAATTTGACTTTTATTGACATACTGTGGATTGGTCGGTTCAAAAAAACAGTTTCCACCTAAGTATCCAATCACATAACAGTGTTCAATCCACTTATTTGAACGGTCATATAACACTAACAACATCAAGGCCGTGAGCACGTATATCGTTCGATCGTCTCCAGTTAATCTCTGAGAGTTGTTTCAAAGTTCATCCCGCTAGTCGTTTGTGGCTGTGCGACATATTACGTTGGATATAGACCACTTAAAGCCCAGCTGGGCAAGCGTAGACTAGTGGTATGTTGTCGTGGTAACTGAACTTTGCATACATTGCCAGCGGCGCATTATAATGAGCCGTTTCCAGTGGATTATCCCAACTTCGGCACACACACAGCGTGAATAAACACAAAAAGCCAGAAGTTCAGTAGATTACAGTTCAGCGTTACTCAGTAACCCCCCACCCCCCAAGCCACCACCATCTTCGTCAACAAATTCATTTCTCAACAAGTGTTAACTAGAATATAATAATTATGCAAAAATAACCTTAGGAACAGTTTGAACGAATAGAATAAAATGTAATTTTGGGTTGACTGTAAATCATCAATATCGAGCAAAACGTTCTCAGACAAAATTTAAGAAAATGAGCGCTAGAAGACGCTAATCTTTCTTGCCAATTTTCCAATACTGAATAACTTCTTTTCAGTTTTCATTTCCACATAAGCCGATGTCAATATTTGTATCTCGATACCAGTTAAGTGGGTGACTCGATGTCACTTTAAAGTGTTCCAATGAGTCTACTGGCCTACCAATGTGCACATCAGCCGTAAGGTCTCATTCACCAATAACTTATATACTGTGGAACTGCAGAATCATCAGTAGAAAAAGTGAATGGACTAGAAAGGCTACAAGTTCGAAAATGAGCAGGAACACCGATATGGACATCAGCCTCGATTGCTTACATGATACACAATGCACACCATAAATTGCCCAGTTTAAGATGTCTTCGTATTAGTTTCCAGTGTCTTGCCAAAATGGGACTACATGTAATTGAATATTTCCTGTTTTGAACAGTATTTTGGGGGTATGCCTTGTGACTTCAAAGTAGAGTGTGTTGCTCAAATGGTGTGGTAGTACCGTTTGTCTTACGCTGAACAATGAAGATTGTTCAATAATGCAATTATCTGATAAATAGAGGTGTGGGAAAATAAATAATGCTGAGAGTTCGGGCTTCTCAACTCGACAGCTACCCCAATGTGTTATCGTCATGGCAGCAGCCGACATAAGGCAGACTGTCATACATGTCCGGCTCAGGTGCTGCGGCAAACGAGGACACTTTGCTCGATGCTGCAGATCTCCTCAATTAGCGCAAGTGAGTCAAGATACCCCGAGTGATGACTTGCCATCGTTATTGATAGAACACATTTTCTCGATAAATAATTCGACTGACACTGTCAGATGAAGGGACAGATTATCAGAGCCCAATCTCCCTTCACCGGTCGTTCGGACAGTGACCATTTGTGCACACCAGCGTAGAACAACTATTGAGATGGAGCTGAATTCTGCTTCTCCTATAACAATAATCCCTTCAAGTGGCTTTGACAGAAAGTTGGGTGATCCGCCTTTGCATCCCTGAGCCCACAAATTTAACAGTTGCTCAAATGCACGTGTTCTTCTTCGAGGCTTCATTGTGGTGGATCTATATCTGAAATCAACATCGGCAACTGTTGCCGTATACGTGACATCTTCGAACAATCGAGTTCTGCTAGGTCGTAATGCAACGGTGGCCCTGAAAGTAACACCTTCTATTGATCTTATGAGGATTATAGCAATCAGCAAATCGACCCCTGGGAAATACATACATCAACTTAATCGAAGAAGCTATTGGCCGAATACCACTTGCTGCCCGCCGGATACGTCTCAAAGAAGGAGTACAACCATGTTCTGTAACACAACCACGCCTGATTCCGCTGACCAAGAGAGAACCAGTGAATACCTTCATATAGGAAATGGTCTCGAATGACAATCGAACAAATCAGTTGTTCTGAATGGGTTCACCCTATTGTTACGGTGCTGAAAAAGACTGCACGGTGCAAATATGCAATGACTTGGAGGCTCTAAACAGTCAAATTGTGATGGATAAATTCACAATTCCAACGACTGATGAACAACTGGTCAAGATGGCTGGCGCTCGATTCTTCTCAAAGTTGGATTTGAGAAAAGCATTCTTCCACATGCCAAAATCCAGGCACTCCACAGCCTTCCTAATATCCAGTGGGCTTTACCAGTACAAAGTTCTGCCGATGAGCCTTAGTTTGGCACCAGCTGCTTGGAAAAAGTTCACGAACCACTCACTAGCTGATCTTCCCGGACAAATCGCTTATATGAACGACATCTGTGTATTTGACTCCACTGGAGAAGAGCAGGACTCTCGGTTACATGCGGTGTTACGACGACTGGATAAACCTGTTCTCTGAGTNCTGAGTAGACCTCGCAAAGTGCAAATGTGGTGCTCCGGAAATCGAATTTTTGGGACATACCATATCTACGGATGGGATCCCGCCAAACGTGGAAAACAACCAAGCCATTACAGAGACTCCTGTTTCAAAGAATGCGGAGGAAATTAAGCACTTCTCAAGTGTGTGCTCCAGACTTTGCCACTTTGGCGGAACTATTGCGTACGTTGACGAAGAAACTCCCTTTTGAATAGAAATCAGCATAACAATCCGCGTTTGATGAGATAAAAAGACGCGTCATGTTCACTCCTGTTAAGGCGAGTTTCGACGAACGATGCCTTACGTTCGTTTCCACAGACGCTTCAGATATTGGCCTAGGGACGATCCCATCACAGATACAGAATGGTCAGGAAAAAGTGATTGCATATGATTCCCGGAAGCTTTCGCCTGCGAAAGTGTCGTATTCGGCTAGCGAAAATGAAGCCTTCCCCTGTGTTTCGGCTTGTGAGAAACGGCACCTTTTCTTATTCGGACGTTTGTTAACACTTCGCACAGATCATGCTGCACTTACAACCCTATTAAGCAGGGAAGAGAACGGACTCAAACCGCTGAGAATGAACCTCAGGTACTTGAGTTTATTAAATTACTACCTTCAGATTAAATTCCGTCCAGGTCACGAGAATCAATCTGCTGACAAACCTTCGCTACTTCCACTGGATGTAGCTGACTACAAAGAAGAAGAGGAAAAGAAGTTCTTGATCTTCACATTCACTTCCTGTGAACTGCCAGCCATCAACCAACAGGAATTTCAGTCGGCAAATGAGAATGATGGGGACCTCAGAGAAATCAGCCAATATATCATACAAGGCTGGCCTGCTAATAACAAACTCACCTGTAGGTTACCGGCATTTCACAGTTTACGGCATGAACTATCGGTTGTAGATAGGCGCCTCGTGCTAGGGCCTGTCTGTAACTCCACACGAACTCATTCCCCGGATCATGGCATATGCACGCGAGAGTCACCCAGGAATAGTTTGAACGAAACACAGGATGAAGGAGCTGTTCTGGTGACCAAGAATATCAACAATGAGAAGAATTCATTCGTAACTGTGCCACTTGTCACAAAGTCGATAAAAGTTCCAAGCCAGTTGACGCACCAGTACAACCTATCGTCTATCCAATGAAACCTTGGTCCTAGATTGCCATTGACATCATGGGCCCGTCCAGTTCCACTCCCCAACCTCAATAACTGCTTGGTCGCCACATGTTTTTACAGAAAATGGCCTGAAGTCCAGCTTTGTGGTGAAGGTTCTACTGCCGGTATCATACGGTGGTTGACACATCTGTTCGCCTGCTTCGGGTTCCCGGAATAAATCGTGACGGACGATGGACCACAGTTTAATAGCCCCGAATTTGATTGTTTCCTGCAACTGAAAGACATGAAACATGCCCGAACGGTACCGTACAACCCAGCTTCAAGTGGCATGGTGGAACGTTTGGACCGTTCACTGAAAGAGAGCATACAAACAGCACGGATTGCCGGGATGCCCTGAGAAGATGCAGTAATGGAAGCCCTATTGACTTACAGAACCTCACATCATAGAGCGATTGACAAAACACGGGGCGAGCTAATGTTTGGTCGACTGCTACGAACGAAGTTGAGTGCTACGCAGTCGATCCCAGAAAATACTGATTCTAGTCAGTTGAAACGACGTCATATCTACCAGTCAACTTACAGAAAACTAGCGCCAGCAGTACACCCTGGGACATTCGTCCTCTTGAATGATCGGCAAGCATGCAAAGGTGAACCGGCACTGTCGCGACCGCTTGGAGTGGCTCGGGCCTGTGGGCCTCGAACGTACGAGCTCACAAACGGCAGCAAGGTCAACGTCAGACAGGTCTACACATCACGCATGCAAACAGACGCGCACAAACTCCCAAGTCTACTCCGTGTGATCCCTGACACACCGGCACAACAACATGGATTTGCGCGTCACAGGATACACGCTACGGTTTGGACGGACTTTTGAGCTAAGACGGAGGTGGTGTTGTGTATGCGTCAAAGCCGCCTGTGTGCTCCACACACGTGCCAGGCTCGACCTGCGTTCTGATTGGCCGTGCCTTCAACGTCTAACGGCCTATTTGTCCACGCATCTAAAAATGACGCTGCCGGTTGTAAATGTGACGATGTGGTTTGTACTTCCACTGATTCACGTGTTCTCCCTACCATTGCTATTGTCTGTATTGCCTGTTGATTTCACCCGAATAGGAACACAATAACGTTGGACAGCTTCGCGAAATCAAGAACGACCGGTGAAAAAAATAGTGTGAGCTAGTGCAGAGCTACACATGCCACCGCATTTCCAGTACTCGCTTAAAACCGTTATTGACCTAGCCGTTCAGTTTTAGTTGACTAAAGCACTGATTCTGGTTTTCCATGACCTTAATCAAGAGAACGTCATGAAAGTCCGGGGCAAGCACCTTGATTCATGTCAACCAACGCTTTCCGTCGTTTGATAAGTCACTCGATGTCCTTCTGAGAAACTCTCGCCGTGATAAGATTCCACACTTTCATTTCTCCAACTCTGTTAACTCGTTATTTTCTAAACGTTTCTTCACATCCCAGTCCGAATCTGAAGGTTAGTTTCCCCTCTCTCACCTACCTGTAGAGTGTAATAACATGTACTCATATATCGAAATGCTGATTGTCCCATAGTTTGATTATCTTCCTCCCTCGCTCAAACCTTTCCATTGGAGTGCTCCTGATTTTTTGTTTCCGAGATATGAAGGTTTCACCCTCACACTGGCCTATTACCTGGCTAATCAGCGTTAGCCGTCTGAGCTGCAAAGGTTTATACAAGAAACCATTTGGTTATTTTTCACACTGGTATTCACGGTATTCGTATGGGCAATCACATGGGATGCAAGACTGTAGCCGCCAGAGGCTCGGCGCGAGCCACTTGTGGTGAGTGTTATGCACAAGCTTCCTTTGGACTTGGTCACTGTGAAAGGCAGTTCCGAAGCCGCTGTCTTCAACAGCATTCGTTAACTGGAAATATGACAAAAAGCCTCCATATGAAAGGTGCCATAGATATTTATGATTCAACCCAGCATTTTCTAGTCATTTTGAACTCTCATTGAAAACGTCGTAAAACTACTAATGTTTTGAGTATGATTACCCAGATTTGTAAAACTTGGAAGCAAATATGATTACTGTGACGGAGGAGTGAAAATCCTACACTCCTCGACTGGCTTCTTCCTAGTTTGGACTCACGGTACAAGTAACGAGATATACAAAGTCACAAAAATAAGAAGCTGTTTCCTGTAAACACAAGAAAATGCATCTGTCAGACCGAATAGAAGGCAATGCAACAAATCAGATAGTAATCTGTCAAGAAAATTGAGCCGGTTGGACAAAAACGCCTCACTCACACACCTCCTGCTTTTAATCCTTTAGGTTTAAACTAGATACTCGGTGTGTGAGTGGAGCCACGATTGGTGCAGCACAAGCCCTTTTGATGATAGTTGAACACAGACGCCTTTTGAATTCGGTCATTGTGAAAAGCAATTCGGAACCATGAAGGGTGTGGTGCGGGAGAGGATGGCACAGACCCCAGTTGTGTCTGACGGGCTGGAACTACCAGATGGTCTGAATTCGGAATCTGCTCTCGACCGAATAGTGAGAAGGCTACCAAATAAATTAAAGTGAACGTTGAATTCAGAATGCTGGAGGTTTATTCGAAATTGTGACGAAGTCCACATCCTCTGACTTGAAGGAATTCATAATTAATGTTGCTGGGCTGGCGGAGTATGGGGGCGTATGTTTCATAGAGATCAACAACCAAACGACCCTCATCGTCCAATCTTCACAGTCGTTTGACGATTATGAACGAAAATACCATGTTCTCTTACCGTTTCAATCTACTCAATTCCATAGTCGAATCGACACTTAGTCGTTTAGTGGTTTGTTTTTCACATGTGATGCAGCTAACGTATTGACCAGCTGTAGGCTAACAAATACAACTCTACGACCACGCCTAGTGAATGGTCTCTTTTTTCAATAGGCGATCGGTATGGAAGTCATCTTAGTGGTTGTTCATTCAAGTTTTTCGTCATTCTTCGGAGTTTCTGCCACTTTTTACTGTTGTCGAACCGACTATGCTGGAAATACCAGTGAACGGCCATCAAAAAACATCTGTTGACACCATCTTAAGTGATTTTGTGAGGATGTGAAGAAAACCATTTCGATTACTATTGGATCGCATTTACTTGGCATAGGTCAACAAGTCAGGGTGAATTTTGCTTTCGAAAAATCCACAGTGTCCTACATTCACTCCTAAATAGCTACGATGAAAGCAGTATTAGTAGTAAAAAGGATCTTCTCAAAGTATTGGTCGGCGCGCTGAACCATCCCTTTATGACATCAACCGGGCAGTCTCGGTGCAAACCTTGACTGGCTAAGCGTTCAGCAACTCCAGGTAGGACCAACCTTTCTATCTGGCTTTAACGTCCTGGCTACTTTCCATCAAAAACATAAAAATACTTTCAGCACCTCCGCACCGACACCTACCGACACACAGGTTAGATGAGCAAAGTAAATCTGTTCAGAATCTGGTCAGATTTGTGAATCGAAGGCTGGTTTGTCTGCGCATGCTGGTATGCATCAAGTAGAGATGGTGTAGAACAGAAAGTAGATGCTCACCCCCCCCCTCTGACCTCTGACTGGACCGACTATGACCGTTGGTTTCCAACCAAAATTAGTCTCACTCAACACAGAAGGCCTATGCATCCCCTCGAACGCAACCGCAAAAAGCTCAGATGCATAAAAGCCACCGGTTAAAATTTGTCTCAACAAGAATCGGCTTCTCTTTTTAGACTTTCTGATGATCCTGTTTTATCGTGCTCCACATTCCTTGGCCGTACACTGGGAATCATGAGGACATGTCTACTTATTGTGTACTGGTGAAACAATATTACCCCCACTGCCAATCCAACTACTGCTTCACAGACAAACACGATGTCAGATATTGGGTCCCAAGCTGCTGAACACACCGAGTCGTTTTCCTGTTTGTCCTAAACAGCACTAACCAAACTGGAGTCAAATAGCGAGGTTTTCTTAGGCAGCGATGAATTGTTAGCAATTGCTCGCAATCTTCACGCTGGCACTTTCACAATGGTATAAGCAAAGTCACTGCCAATCATGAACTCTTCACAAGCCTTCCCGTACACCTGCCAACTGACCGCCCAACGACGCCACTGGAACCTGCACGATCAGGATTCAGATACGGAAAGCTAACTACGCGGTCTCACGAGCGAAAGGATGATGTCGCTTTTGCAGTCTTTTCTGGAACCTAGAGAACTATCCACTGGACGAACCGCGGCCTCCCGGACAATTCCAACAAGTGCTGGTCCGAGGTAGTGTTGGTTTATTTGCACATTGATGAGTGACTATCATGTGCGATTCTGCCTCCGGACTGGTTTCTAGTCTACCCCATCATTGAAGAGTGTGGGAAATACTGCTTCTTGTTTGGACAAACTGTTGCCCAAATATTGGAAAGTATGAAAGTGGATGCCTTGGCCGGATATTTCAACCCCTTCCTGTTAACCGAAGATTGTTCAACTCCTCTTTGCCACTTCCGCATCACGCTTGTTCCGAAGGTGAATAACCCTTCTTCTCCTAGCGAATTGATACCCATTGCCGTATCTCCAACGTTGGTACGTTACTTGCGCAAAATATGGGCTGATCGCCTGCAACTGCCCCCTCCTCACTTCGCATACCTCGAGACGCCCCCACCACTTCACGCATTGTTCCGGAACTCATGCACACATTTTTCAGCCTGTGTGCGGCTTTGTCGACGTGTCCAAGGCGATCGATTCTACATCACAAGACTCGATTATCCGATTGGCCCGGTGCTCCCCCACCTCTAACACACTAGATTGGTGATTCCTACAAAAACGCCTCCTTCACGCCCGAAAGGCCCATACTTTGATCCCAGCATGGTGATCGTCAGTGTAACCCGCTGTCACCGCTTATATTCATTATGACAGTGGATGAAGACTTGGTTCTATCTCGGATGGAGCTTGGCTACCAATTTCACGATAGACTTGTCAGCGGTTTCGACTGCGCCCACAACCTGATCCTCTTAGTCCAGAAACCGACGCGTCTCTCCGAGAAGTTTGCAACTGCTTCTCATGCTCCGAAGGTATCCGGACTGATGATCTTCATGCAAAAGACTAAACTCACGATAATCTGTGGCTACCGTAAGCACAACACGACAGCTATAGCTGGCGAGTTTATTCAGTTCGGCTCGACATTATCCACTCACTAAGCGCCTCTGATATGGCGACCTATCTCGGTATCCCGTTCATCTGGAGGGGTTAAGCATTCACAAGTAACCAACTGCAGCTTCGCACGGTGTTGGATGAAACCACCAAAGCGCCCTTGAAGCTTCATAACCACTCTTATCTTTTCAGACAGCAAATCATTCTGAAGATGAACCAGTTGTTAGTTTTGAGCCGACTCCACCGAAACACACACAAAGCTGTGGATTGTACAATTCGCCAGTTTGTTCGGCAGTGACTCCACCTTCCCAAAGGCAAGTCTAAACACTAAACAACTATATCCACATTCCAATTCGATTGGAGGGTCTGAGCGTTCGGAGTTTGTCCACCATTATTCCCGCGAGTGGACAGACTATTGCTCAACGAATGTCCAGTACTGCGGAAAGTGATCAGCGATAATTCCTTTTGGTCCTGTCGTGAGGAACATCACTGTTCCGGTACATTTTCAGGGCTTGGCAGTGAGGAACAAGGATGAGGCCTATGTTATGTAAATGGATAAGCTCCATCATACGCCAAACAGTCGAGGTCCTTAGGAAGTGTCTCGCTTTCCACTCCCCAATCGCTTGTTGTTGAACCCTGACCACATTTTCCCCAGGTTCTTTATTCGTGCTATCCACCTCCGAAGTGGTCTTCTTCAGACTAAGGTTGGGAATTCTGGAGGTGGCCGAAATGACCACTCAGTTCTCTGTCGTAGCACCTACGGTCAATCAATAAGCCTTGTTCATATTCTTCAGTGGTGCTGGATCACCCATAATGTGCACTCTGCTCGGAACAACCGCGTGGGTCGTCCCCTTTGGTACGTGCTCAGTCTCTTGACCAAAAAAACGAGAAATCAGAAGAGACGCAGCTGCACTGTGTATTGCACGAGCGAGACAAAANGTGTCAGTGCAGTGAGCGACTACCGAAGCCACTTTGCCTGGACGGATAAGGATGTGAAGTACAGGACCGATTCTTATATGCTCGGAACCAATCAGTGACATGGACCTTATTCACCATACAACTGTGATCAACACAAATATCAAATATCCGTTTCCTGCAATGCGATTTTTCGACAGGGACTGTCCACTGGGTCGTCCCCTTCGGTACGTGCTCAGTCGCTTGACTCAAAAACGAGAAATCAGAAGAGACGCAGCTGCACTGTGTATTGCACGAGCGAGACAAAACTTAGGCCACATAAGCTCTAGATTCATAGGACAAACGATTACCATAGATGGTCGACAGACACGAAGCGAATCAATTGAGACAGTCATATATTGCAGTCGGGGAGTCAGAACAAATCACGTTACAGGGGATACCAGAAGGCAGCCGCGAGAAAATACGCTGATCAGACAGCGCACAGGCGTTCGACCGCACACCTGCAATCTGATTGGCTGACTGGGACCATACCACCACCCACGACCATAGCACCCGAGCTGAGCCGGCCGATAGATGTAGCGTGATGCGTCCAGGCTGTCTCGTTAGAAGATGCGCCTCCTAACACTGCCCGCCTCCGTGACCACTGATTTATGTTTACTGACCTATGACTACTAACTATGACTTACTAAACTATGACACATTTATGCGGGGTATCTGGCACTGGTTGTCGCTACCTTCTGCCGGTTTTCTCAATATGAACAATTCTCCGTCCTGATGAGTGAGCCTTAACCATGATGGCATCCGTGGGCTCTGAAGAGCCTTTGATTTTGAGAAACTACCTTTTCATTTTTGGCCTCCCTGTTTATTATCTTGTCACATAAGTAACTTTCAACTGACGACTGGAATTATTAAAGTCTGCTACTCTCCTGGAAGGACTTGTCAACTGTTCAGTGTCGTTAATCGTGCAGCATCCCAAATTTGACAGACAGCTTACTTTGAATTTCCTGTTTACATATTTTTACCTCCTAAATTTTTATGTCACTGATTGCCTCCTATTGGATTGAAGCTATGCAGATTGGTCTTCAAAATAAATGATAAATATTGGGACCAGCATTGCTCTCACTAACAACTTGTACATTCTCGAAGCCTCCCTTGGTCAGTTGTACGTAAACCATTTGAGCCACACTCAACCGTTAGGTTGAGCAGCACGTACTCATGTGCCAATCACGTCTCGTTTAGTTGAGGCACACAAGCGGACATACCAAAAGTCAATCAGACTGTCGTCCACATATTTTTCAAAATTGTTAACACTTCGTGCTGCCTTATTATAGTTTTGCTTAAAAATCTCGCGAATATCTGGTAACCATGTGTGGTGGGTTGAAATGACTGAAAACAGTTGTTTGCAACTTTGATGTCTAATCAACATCCTTCACACACTGAAAGTGCATATGAGGTGTTGGCCAATATTTTGGCACATGCAGATATTTCTTGTTTCAACTAAGAGCAGACTACAACTAACTTTGTCGCGTGCACCACGTGTGGAGAACCCACTATGTCGACATCCATATTCATCTGCGTCGCTGAAGCCACCTTCGCGTTGAGGTCCGTTAACGTATGAAGTTATAGTTACTTGAAGCATAGAAACGTAGGTTGTGGTGCAGTTTTTATCCAAAAATCTGAAATATCCGATAGTTAGGAAACATGCGCCATCCATCTGAACTGAAGTTGGGCGTGCGTTCGTTTCCGTTGGAAGACCGAGTTAACTGATTTATGCTTGTAAGAGGACAAAATTTAATTCCATTCGTTTGCTTCAACTGATGGAAATCACTCATACTTGTGCGTGGCGTTCATAGCGACATCGATCGTTAGAGTGTGAAATCGCCATTCTCGATATAAACTTGATAGTAGTCACTAAAAACGTGCTAAGTAGTGGGGTAGCGACCTTCTGGAATGACTTAACTTTTTTTGGTACTTTGTTGCGAAATTTGACACTTCCGATCAAGGCATGTTTGTTTAGCCCAATAGTATATCCTATTTCCGCTAATTGGAATTTCCTCAATTTTCCGTTCCACGCGCTACACGCAGGACGCCTTCTAACTGTACAGTTGCTTTTTTCTCGGTCGCAGCAATATACACGATATTGCGCTGTTCGTTGTTTTCTGAATTATTACTATTTAGGTAACTCACCGTATCTGGAGTGAAACTTTGTAGGAGAGTTCCCCTACAAACTGGTGAGCCCGACGAAAGTATTACCGTATTCGGCCATCCAGTCTATTCTGTTATCGTAGTTTCAAGTCATTTGGTGAGTGAGTTCCTTGATGTAACTCATTATATTTTTCGACGGTATTGTGTTAACTTTTTTGTTGATTACATTGTCATTGGTGAAACACTAGGTCTGGTTGAATCTTTTCATTTAGTGGCACGTCTTATACTCCTTTTTTTACGTATTGCAAACTATCGGGCGTTGCCATGTCTAGCGAAGACACCAAGCCTCTCAATTGGTATACTGTCGGCGCGGTTACCTTAACAGTTCCCCCATTTCTACTGTGGTTTGTCTATCTTGAGGCTGTGTTCGTCAACAACCGAATTGTGTCTGATCAGGCGAAGTTCAGCCAGGTAGTGCCTAGGCTTTCGAAGGAAGTCACAATGCAACTGCGTGACGTCCTCCTTATTGAGCCTGCTGAACATCGCTAAGACACCCTTAAGGAGGCCGAAATCACGCGAGTAACCCCGTCTGAGAAGACCCACCTGCAGCAGCTATTCAGTGGGTTACAGCTGGGTGACAGGCGCCCCTCTACGCTGCTTCGTGAGATGCAACAGCTTNACAACAACCGAATTGTGTCTGATCAGGTGAAGTTCAGCCAGGTAGTGCCTAGGCTTTCGAAGGAAGTCACAATGCAACTGCGTGACGTCCTCCTTATTGAGCCTGCTGAACATCGTTAAGACACCCTTAAAGAGGCCGAAATCATGCGAGTAACCCCGTCTGAGAAGACCCACCCGCAGCAGCTATTCAGTGGGTTACAGCTGGGGGACAGGCGCCCCTCTACGCTGCTTCGTGAGATGCAACAGCTTCTCGGCGGCTCCCACATGCACGAGTCACTGCTACGAGAGCTATAGATGTCGGAGACATCCCAGGCTATTGTGTCCGTAGTCCGCTCGCAACCGCTATCAGAAGCTGTCGAGGTCGTCGATCAAGTGGTCGAGCGTTTTCAATCATTCCTGCACAATTCCAATGGTTTCAGACTAACTGCCATCCCTACCGCATTAGCCGCGGAACAGCCTGCAAGCTCACACTCAACCGACCTTACAGAGATCAGGGCCTTAATGGCAGAAGTAACCCCTTTACGCAGGGACTTAGATAAGGTGACGATTGATCATTTTCGAAATCGGTCCCCAAGACGTCGTCTTACCAGCAAGTCACCACGTCGACGTAATTCACAGCCCCGTAAAAGCTTCTGCTGGTATAATGAGTGGTACGGTGCTAAGGCTATCAAATGTACAACGCCTTGCTCTTTCCTTTCCCCGCTTCAGGAAAACCGGATCGCCGACGCGTAATGGTGACTGACGTCGCCGGCACATCCACCCCCAGTCGCCTTATGTTCGTTCGAGACATCTCCAGAGGGACCGCATTCCTGGTAGGCACATGAGCGCAGGTTAGCGTAGTCCTACAACCCCCTCCCAGGCGACACAGTGAGGCGCTCCTCATCTCCGTGCCGCCAATGGCACTGCTATCCAGACTTTTGGTCAGCGTTCGCTGACGTTAGATTTGGGTCTCCGACGAAACTTCCGTTGGATTTTCGTCGTTGCTGTCATACCGTTTGCCATCATCGGCATCGATTTCCTCCGGCATTTCGACCTTTTAGTCGATACGCGACGCCGGAAACTAACAGATGCTGTTGCTCTATTAAACATCGACGGCACTCGCACGGCTGTCGCAGCCATCAGTTCTCTTTATGCAACACCGGCTACCTCACCGTCTTTTACGGAACTTTTTAATCAGTTCTCACAATTGGTCCGGATATCAAACGCTGTGACCACCAATGTCACACATCACATTAGAACCAAAAGCCCGCCCATATCGGTCAGGCCCCGTAGGTTGGCTTCTGAGAAGCTCAAGTTCTCTAGAGCAGAGTTCGAACACATGCTCGAGCTCGGGATAATTCACCCTTCCGACAGTTATTGGGCCTCTCTGTTGCATATGGTTTCAAAAAATCAGGAGACTGGCGCCCTTGCGGTGACTACCATGGACTCAATAAGGCTACATTTTGATAGCGAACGTGCACGATTTCACATTTGTTGACACTGAACGATGAGTCATTTTCTATGAACTACTGATTTAGGCAGCTCAAATCATCTTGTAAGGTCACCAAATCTTCCGATATTCTAGAACTCACCAGAGCGCTGTGTAACCGGCGTAGAACAAAATCCGCGGTTCAGTTATACTGGGTAGTTCAAGAATGAAAAGAATGAATATCACGGGTCCTAAGATTTGTCTACGTGGAATGTCTCTATTGGCTGGGAACCACTCTGACAGCTATCCATTCACCTTGACGCTGAACCCAAGTTCAATCAAATAATCCTCTAGACAGGTGAGTAAGCGCTCGTCAAGGCCATAACTATTCAGGTTCCGCGGTAAGAACGAATGAACAACACTATCAATTGTTTCAGACGAGTCAAGATAAGCCACCTCTATGGCCAATCGTGCGTTTTTAATCTTCGTCTGAACATCACTAACAATCAGCAGGCGATGAGTTGAAAGTCTTCGACCTTGACGCGGAGAGTCATATAAAATGCCCTCCAGAGACCACTGAAAGGGATATTATTGTTGAATAGTTTGTTGGTTCATCTCTACATCCACCTTTGAATATAGGTGTGGTTGTTAACTGCTTCCATGCTTTCGGTAAACGGTCGGTTGACATGGAACAGTTGGAAAGCACTGTAAGTGGTTTCGTTAGTTCCGTGGCGCAATTTTCCAAGACGATAGGCGATATCAAGTCTGAACCGGATGGTGATCCTGATTTGTGACACTGAAGTTCGAGATAATTTGGTCAAGTTGCCAACTATGCGCTTGAAAGTCGTTCGTAATTTGCAGTTGTGCACAGCTGAGTGTGGCTTACTCAGTGTTTTCTGCGTCTGTCTCTAAACTGGTAAATCCATCACGGGTTTGAAGTTGTGAAATGTCAACCTTACTCCTTGTATACGCTGCAACTTTGCCGTATAAAGACTTGGGATTCACCTTCGGCCTTTCAGCAAGACCGCGCTGGTAGCTAAGTCGATTCTCTCTGATAACAGTTGTGGTACGGCCAAGCGTTTATTTCTACTCCGTAAGCATCTTGGTTTTCTACTAGACTGGTGTGCCGGATGTTGCTGAATTGATTTCAAGATATCTGCGACTGAACTACGGTCTGTGGAGGCATACGCTACAACAGCAAACAGACAGTAATTAAGATGAGAGCTTTTCTATACTCTAACTGCACCTTCGAGTCTGACGACACAAAGACGATTGTTGACGGATATCCTACCAAACAGCGCCTTCTCCGTGTATGCGCTTGGGGTAATTTCAACGCCGGTTTGGCTCATGTCTTGAGCCACAAGGTCTACAGGCAAGCGTATTGTGCGTGCGTAGTGGAGATGGAAACTGTAACACTGTTAGAATCATTCTTGTTGAACTACCTGCAAGCCTTTTCAGACAGTGAAAGTAGCTACTTTAAATGATGTCCGGGGACCACGTAAGTATTTGTGTTCACTAGGCATAGATACCACCTTGGTGCTTTACACGCTGTTATAATATCTATGACTGTCGTGAAAAGCAGGTAATGAGGTGCCTCCGGTGTGTGTGTGTGTGTTCAGAAACGAGGTTGTGGGGCCACCGAATGAAGAATTACTTAACAAGGGAGGGAAAATGAAACTGACTGGTTTGGCACAGTAGAATGAGACATGGGAGCAAAGTCGGCTGCCGACACCTTGACCAAAGAGTCAAATCAGAAACATAAAACGATATTCATAATTAGTGAAAGTTCATAATTGAAGGGGGGTGGAATACTTATCGACTACTCAGAGTGAACAAGCGGGTTGTCCATAGGGGCCCATCCAGAGGCCTTGATTCGAAAGAAACCCAACCCGCTGGGCAGAAGAAACATTGGGGACCAGTGACCAATGGTGGTTAGGTTAATACGCCCTTCGGATGGAGTCCGTCCATCCAAGATGCCAATTGCAAATCCGCAACTGAAGCGCCGAAGTAGTTCGAGGATCTACCAACGAAGGCGGGTTTGGCGCGGCGTTTCTGTCTAGCCAAGAAGTCCAAGATTAACAAGGCTGTTGCTGCGTCTGCCACCAGTTGCCAGAATCCGGTAAACAAATTAGTTCATAGGCCCTTCGAATTGGGTCCAGCTACCCAAGGAACCCGACATACTGTGCGTACCCGTGGAGGTCAGTGATCACCGAGGTGATTTGTCCGTTCTCCTCGAAATTTTTCAATGGTTGACGAAGATAAAGGATTTCAGTACGCCACATGGACAACACGCCAGACGGACGGCATGTTGTCCGGCAGCCCAGGTACCTCCGTTCAAGTATCTGAAACTCCTGTTTTGGTGAGGTAACATACCATGTCGCATTACCATCAAAGAGCTCATATGACACTGTATAGGGGATGCGGCTCTCAACTGTGAATCCACTACGCTCATTGTCTGCGCTTGCTTATTCGCCAGGGGAACCCTACTTCTTTCGTAGTTGGCGCTCACATGGAGGGCCGTTTCCCAATTCGCAATATAGGGATGCGCCCGGCGTCCATCAGATAGCCCACTCGTTTGCCCGAGTACCGGGTGATCGCGGTTCATGACAGGTCGGGCAGAGGAGTTGTTTAGTAGCAATGTTGCCCGGACCAGCGCGACCAAGTGACAGATCCCGCACCACCTAGTAAAATGCGAACATCCGGAAATCTGATACATTCGGTACATGGTGAGCAATTATGGGAAACAGTGGGACCAAGGGCCGACTTAACAACTGGGGCACCAACGAGTGTTTTCTGTCAGTCTGCGCATGTATCGTGTGGTCCATCACCAAATTTGGCGGACACTGTAGAGAATTATTAAAACGAACGAGCAATCAAAAGGCGTATTAGTACACAGTGCTAACAGAGTTTTCTTCAACTCGAGGTTCTTACATTCAGCGTTTGTCGATATAGTTCTGAGAGCAGTGCATTCGTTCAGTCATCATTAGTTTTTTTGTGTGTGGTATTAATGGGTGATCTTTTGCTGGAATTGACAGCGTTATGTTATTTCATGCTTGTCTCCCTCAAAACAACTTCCCACGACTTGTTCCCCTTTAGTCAAATCCACGGAATAGCAACTGGCTGAACGAAACTTAAGCAACCCGCTTTTTGCGTCACGACCAGAAGCCCGTAGACGTCCGACGGTCAGTATTGTGGCATGACTTTTTAAAAGGCGATTGATATATTGATGTGCAACTTGCTCACACCTCGTTGGTGTGGATCACTTCTCATAGGCTACGTTGACAGCAGTATGAGATGGACAGAGTTTGCTTAATAAACTAAGGAATCCAATACGTGGCACATAATTCCATTACATTTTCTGGATGCGCTACGGTTTACACAAGTTACATAATCATATCTTCAGAATGATGGTCTATCAAACCCTGAGCCTTTTAGTTTGTGAAATTGTAGCGAGAAGGCGTCCAATAAAGCACAATCTTTATTGTCCAATACGCTAGTCCTCANCGCGTCGAGGTATTCCGCCGAGTGTAGGAATACCCACACCTCCGGCCTGAGTATCCACCACAAAATAACAAACAATTTCTTGAAACACTCTCAAAGTAACAGTTTGCTTCCAAGACTGCTTACCACATAATATTAAAATGTGCTCCATCTGTGCAGGTAGTCGGGTGCTCAACTGATAAGAAGACGTGTCAGAACACAATTTAACTATTAACTCGGTGCACGTGCGTTAGAAAGCTTTCATGGAAATCAATGGTGTACTCGAACATAGTTTCACCTGAAATTTTGACTACGATGTTTCTCTTGTTCTCAGTTTTCACCTACTCATTCCAGTGTGTGGTGCACCACACTTTGGTTTCAGACTTAACGAATTTTCAAATCGCTGAGTGCTTTCTCAGTTGTTAGGTTTATTGTACTTCGTAGGTCGCACTTACCACCCACTTTTTCTGTAACACAGAAATGTGCCGTGGCTATGTTCTTTTTAGCGTTTTTGGTTAGCGGCTGCTTGGGCCGCGGTTTGGCTCTTGATTGTTTACTAAAGAATAATTCAATCAGTATGTGTATGGCCGATCGTTCGAGGGTTACGGTTTGTAACTTATTGCAAGATACTAGTTTGGGAAAATGTTTTTGACGTCAGACTGCATCGCAGGTAAAGAAACAAACGGAAAATATCTGCTCTTCTCTGTCTAAGTCTAAAAGTGACAGCTATGGTAACCCAGTGAGTAAACTGTTATTCCACTTTCGAAGGTGAATAGTTATCTTTTCATGACATACCATACTTCAAAGTCTACTCGAATTGACATTGTTTTCACCTAAACCTACAGTGTTTGAAACGAAGCACATCTCATTAATTGAACAGGTTAAAAAGTTGGGATGGAACTGTTGTAGTGTTGCACACACTATACGGACGTCCACGCTGACAAGCTTCCCAAGTGGAGACGCGTCAGTGAGCTTTGATTTATGCATGTTCGTGCAATACGCAGCAATACGCTTTGTGCCATATCATCTCAGTATATCCCAAATCCCGTGAACGACTCTGTCTACACCGCCGAGGCACGATCCCTCATACTCGTGTCTACATACATATCGAATTGGTTGGTTTCAACCTAATTAATTAATTAGTTAATTTGAAAACAATACAAACGGGTGAACCATTTAAGCTTCAGAGAGTGGAATAAAGAAAGTCTGAGAATGAGAAGGTCAGGGGACAGTGAGCGTAAAGAAATCAATGTCTGTGAAGCATACAACGAGCTCATGCAATCTATAACCGAATCTAAGTATACCATTTCTGTAATATTAAAGTCTTAACTTAGTATGGGTTCCATGGATAGACCGGAATCAGGCCGTTAACACTGAGACCTATATACGCCCGTTAAATTCGTTGACTGCAAGCTATGCAGGTCGAAGACAATGTTCGTGTGTATTACTAACAGGAGTCGTATTATGCTTAAGGTGATTGTAAAACTTATTGGATACTTAGTAAGGATGACGTAATCTCCCGCAACAGCTCACCGTCACCTTTGTGAGTTGATTAAAAAACGGAATTCACCTGAGGTGAAACTCATTTTCACAGGGCTAGTATCAGGCACTTCAATTTTGCGCAGCGGTTTCGCGGCACGAACTAAATGTTCGGTCAAAAATTTCGTTACAAGAGAGTACCTCATCGGTTACGACAATGCAGAGAAATGATCTGAAAGGTCAACGCGGGTTGAATCGTCTCACACCGCAGTGAAAACTAAACGCATGTTGGGCGCATACTGTTTCAAATTTTAAAACCAACACATAATGGCTAAGTTGTTGATAAGTAGAGCATTGCAAGGTAGGCAGCTGAGAGAGCAGGTGTTGTAACTGGATTTATGGCCCGCGAGCATGTAAGCGGATAACGAACTAACGAATAATGACTCGACGGGCAACAGAACAGCGGATAACGGTAATGGGCGACGGACTACAACGCGGTCAGTTGGTCTCTTCCCGCCCGACCCATCCACCCGAGCTTCCTTATGTCACTCAGCCCGAAGACAACATGAGCACAAACCCGTTCATATTTAGGAGGTTTTGGACTAGCAACAAAGCAAGGTCCAAGACTGGTCCAGACAGTGCAGAGTAGACGTGTGGTCGAAACGACGACAGTCGGCACGGCAGCTGCGGACGATCGTGAAGACAGGGGAAGCACATGACCATGAAAACCGTGAAGGTCATTGACAAGTGTCCTTTAGTCTCTGCTACAATATATCCGGGGCATTGACGACTGCCCCGACAACACGAAAGTGAACTGGAATTTCCCATTAAAATGCAAGCTTACTTAACACGGGATAAGGTGTCTTTCACAGTTGATCTGAATTCGGAATCTGCTCTCGACCGAGTAGTGAGAAGGCTACCAAATAAATTAAACTGAGCGTTGAATTCAGAAGGCTGGAGGTTTATTCGAAATTGTGACGAAGTCCACATCCTCTGACTTGAAGGAATTCATAATTAATGTTGCTGGGCTGACGAAGGAGTATGGAGGCGTATGTTTCATACAGATCAACAATCAAACGACCCTCATCGTCCAATCTTCATAGTCGTTTGGCGATTATGAACGAAAATACCATGTTCTCTCACCGTATCAATCTATTCAATTCTATATTCTGAGCGATGCTTAACTGCTATGTTGAAGTGAGCATAACCTCACTGTGAATGAGGTGCATACCAGTATTTCAGGACATGCAGGAGGGAAGTCTACCCTTCCTAGTAAATGTTATTCATTCTTTTCTACGCCAGGGCTTGCTTCGACGGAACGTACGGGAGGTCTAGTGCGTTTTTACGTAGAGGAAGTCATTTCGATCAACCAGTAACAAGGCGGTATGTTGTCAACTGTGGCATAATCGTTATGGAATCTTCTCATTACTCCAAAGTGGAATATTTCCTCTTATGTTTGTTGAAAGAGTTCTGGTAGCAAGTGGCTCAACCTGGTAGGAAAGTCCATAACAGCACTGATTGATAGTGTTATTGTTGGGCTTGTCAAAATCACGTCGAGAACGATGCCAGAAGTAGGCACTGTCATGATATGATCGTGGAGCTATGCTGCCAAAGATAAACACATGTGAACAATTCTTGATAAATAGTTGTACTCGGCTACAGACCTTTATGAATAATTTATTTGTAAAACTGGTAAGCCCCGGGTCATCCACTTGCGCATCACCTTTCACTAGAGAAGAATGAACTTTTAAGAAGTCACTGGCTGAAACTGGGTAATGGAACAAGCGGATTACTTTTTAGAGAGAACTGCCTCAAAATTAGGGTCTGTCCACATTGGGACGCACTACCCAACTGTGGTCACGGTTGAATCCGTTGAGAGTATTAAAACACTACTCGACCGGCACATAAATGAGAGGCAAGCGGTACCATAAGTTTTCCAACCACTGTACGAACTCTGTGTCGCAGATAATCGACTGTGTATGTCTGGCTGAATGCTGTTTCAGCGTGCTCTAGTGTTTGTTGCTGTAATGAATGCAGTTGGTAGCTTTATTGAATTTACCTATCATTTGGCTCCATCCACTTTTTATTTATACCCATAAACCGTCAAACAATTTTTCACTGACCAGCACAGAGACCGGGTGATACAAGCAAATATCTTCCTCTCTCTCACGTAACAACCAATGGGGTTACGTACCGTAAGGCCTGTGGACATTGTAGTACTGGCTGAAGCTCTGAACACTCAAGTGGGCAGGCTAAATGCTGACCAGCGTGAGCTAAGTGGCCGCATTCGAACATTTGTTGCACTGTTGTGCCAACAACGGTCCATTTCTGACAAGTATTAATGTTGTGAGCCGAGAGCGCGGATGGCGCAAGCGTTTAGTTGGAAACTCAACACATCGGTTACGTGCTTCAAGACCACCGTGGACAAAAACACCTATTTGCGCACAACACTGATCCAGGAACGCTACGACTGACATCACCAAGTTCATGTGACAGAAACGTTTCTTGCTGTAATGTGTTCCATTGTTCTTTATTGCATTCTCTCCCGTTTACTTCAATGCCTGCCTCTGACTGACTACTGGCGAGTAGTGCGATGCGATCGGTCAACTTCATTACACTGAGTTTCGACGTTCTAATAGTGCAATGTGCCACTTGGCCACTTACATCCACAGAATAATCGTGGACACAGAGTGACTGCATTGCCGTCAGCCATCGGTGGCTTAGATTTTTCCAAGATCGCAAATCAATCCGGAGAACCTGCGTGGGTTCCAATCATGTACTGGTACGTGCTAAGTTTGCGCTGTTTTTGTGAGACCACTTTGTTTTCAAACACAAAATTACGTATTCATACTAGGAGAGGAAAAAGCGCCTTGCGATTACCGTAGCGCGCTTTTCTCTTGTCTAAGACCACACCCACCAGACGACCGTAAAACACATTGGTAACATATACGGCATGCGTAAGTGTTGTGCTGCCACGTGTGACACTATTGCTCGTTCAGCCGGCAACCGCTGGGTCCCTATGCGACCACTCAAACTCAACGCTCGCCATATCATTCCATTCAGCAACTATCAGATTCCGTTTTGCAAGGCATGAAACTCGTGAAGCAACTAAGAGAGGACCACGAGGCCTGGTAGATAATGTGGAACAAGTCGTTGCTATTGAGATCTCTCGAAAACCTTCACCTCTCATCGGAAAAACCGGTAGCGGAAAGCCAGATGTGAATGAGGTGAGCTGAGGAGCCATTGATGAGCTCATCCATAACTTGCAACCACAGTTATGGCACTAGGCCGAGCATTCCTAGCAGCAGTTCAACTGGCCGCCGCGCCACTGACTGTGCATTTGGACTCTATCGGTGCTTATTGGGCTGTTGACTTCCTCTGCCCTCAGAAAGCGAATTTTCATTTTGGATCCCGTTCTTGACAAGTCACAAGCCACCTGGCCCAGACGAACGTCTTCACGCTCTTTTGGTGAATGGGGACCCAGCCTTTGTCGAAGAGCTGACGACTCTGTTCCGGAAACTCGGGGTCAGTGAAGTCGTTCCAAATGACTAAAGTTTTGTCAACAACGTCCGATTTTCAAGAAGAGCTTATGCATTTCGCGTGTAAATCACCGAGGGATTATCTTAATCTCCACTGCGTCGGCTCATCTGCAGCTCATGTACTTCGTAGATCGAGCTAAACTCACAAACAGCACATCTATGAAGGGTGAGGTGGATTCTGCTCTGACCGTAGCTGCATTTATTACATCTTCACATTTCAGCGGATGTTTGAACCCCGCTATCCATAAAGAAGACAGAAAACTGTTTTCTATTTGGACAAACTGGGACCGTCTGTCAAATAAATTATATCAATATAGTGAAAGCAAGGTATTGTCGGACTTCGAGCCGAGTCAGGGTATATGGCAACACAGTGCTGACCTGTAGCATCTTGTGTAGAGATGCGACTGGGTGGTCCAGTCACCCCTTCCTATCCAAATCTGCAGTCGACGAGATTCTAGAACGCACCCTAACGGATTGCTGTTATGGTGGTGTAGATATGTCATCAGGCATCTGACATACAGTATACAAAGGAAATTGCTATAATCTGTGAAGGTTCACAGAAAGCCCAAAACATCCTGGACAGATTGAAGACTTCAGTTCGTCTGTTTGCCGTGGCCTCTCCACCTTTTAAGTACAACGCGTTACTTTAACACTGGTGAGACTCAGTGTCTGCACTCACCTCCATTGTTAAGTCAGTGTACGTAGTAGAGTACATGTATCGTGGAAGCCGTATCAATGCTAGCGGAGTGTATGCTGAGAGTGATGATGCTCTAGTTCGACCAGGGGTGGCGTTTGCTAACTTACTTTACCTGTAGCAGCGGCATAATCCCCGTCTTTCTGTGAGAGCGGCCCCATCGTACGACTTCGAAACTTGGTCCATCCCGATAGAATGAGTTCACAGAGAGCTTGTTTATGACAATCGGCTTCTCTGAAGCATCAGCGGAGTGTAGTGAAAATAGCGCGTCAGTAATAACGAATTTCGCCGACACGTCTTCGGGACGAATAGACTCTATTGATCCCTGTGCTTGTCTCACAGATTTCGTTGGATCGGTCACATCCTACAAATGTCAAGTCACCGCCTGCCACATCGCGCCTTGTTTGTGTACGATGATTTAGGCTGGGAGAGACAGCATGGTGGTCAGTGTATTAATTGGTTTTATGGCATGAAGGTACTCACTCTAAAACTCGCCTCTGTAAAGTGTTCCCGGTGTTCTGTCTGGGGTCCGAAGGACAATGAACACCTTCGATAGAGGACACTGTCCGATATGGTGATGAATAAAAGTCGGCGTCACTGGTGTTGCGAATCTCTGTGCATCAGTTTTTCAGTCTCCCTCCGTGTCTTTCTCGTTCTTTGCCTTCCAAAATGTTTTTTCTTTCCCTTCACACATTGTGCTACGCTTGCCACTTCGTGTGGTTACTTCTTGCCACACGCATTTTTTTCTCAGCTGTTGTGCTTCCTTCCGTTCATAAGCAGAAATCGATCAGTTGTTTTGAGAGCGATGCACTCGTTCATTCAGCACTAGTTTCCTTTCGTAGCATTAATGGATGATTTTTACTTAAATTGACAGCGTTACATTATTTCATATCTCCCTCAAACCAACATCACACGACCTGTTTCCCCTTGGTCAAACTCACGAGATACCAACTGTTCGAAGGACAATTAAGCGATTAGCACTTCGAATACAAAATCTGGAGCCCAGATCAAACGGTTCACCCCCCCCCAAAAAAAAACCTCCTAACCTAATCGGGTTAGTGAACGGCATCAACACGCTGCTGCAACCACAACCAGACTGGCTGGTATAGGGATGTACGTGCACCGCAGGTCAGATCAGTCGGTGTCGTCATCCCAGTGCTTTGATCACCACGGTCCACGATCGATAGCATCTGATTGTTGACATACGCCCCTGCAAACGTTTAACCGTTTGAAGAGTAACGTTGGACTGAGAAACAGCAAGTATCGATGAGTGCAAATGGACGAGGTAAAAATACGGTATTTCTCAAACGGATCGTGTAATCACGATAAATTTTCCACCGAGCGATGGGTAATAAATGGTTGCATCCACGAGCGGTTCAGCTGGAAAGAAATGCCCGATAGTTCGCGTTCCAACAGGTCCCGCTCAAAACATAAGCTACGGGCTGTGTTGACTTCGGATTCAAGCAAACCGACGGGGATTATTGGCGTGCAATAAATGGGTCATGTGCTTGGATTCACTGAGATTCGGTGAAGAGACTTGCTTTCTGGAAGTTCTTTGTATTAACCTGGATATTTCACTGGCATAACTGCGGTATGACGTGTAAAACAGTTCCAAAACACATGGTTGCGTACTGTATCTAAACTATTGAGGAATTGAGCATGATGTACGCTCTCCGGTCCTGTCCACAGTTCATGTGGCTATGTGGCGCGAATTCGAATCACGCACATTTCCAACTTACTCGTTCACCAGCAGTCAGCCTCTAGCCTTTTTAACTAAACTGCATGCTGTTGAAAATCGCCACCTTCCGGAACGAAAGCAAAAATCAGTCATCGTGGCACAAAGCAAATTTCAGTTTGTTGAGTTTCTATTAGTTTTTTTTATAGACAAGACGCATCAGTAAGATGATGAATTACAAGTGGTGTTGACGCCTTTGCTTTCCCATTGGTCGGCTCGACTTCGCTTGTAGTTCGTTCGTTTTAACGCGCGACGCACTTAAACAACTTGTCTTACTCCGGTGCTCGTTATAACAAAATGCGATGCTGGAGCAGCGTGCTATCCTGATTGGTCCCCGCGCTGACATACCAGTCTGTTCGCGTTGCTGACACTGATTGGCCGTAGACTTCTGCGAATCAATGGTTGACTTCGTATCGATGCGTTTGTCCAACCCAATCCCTTTACATCCTTCCTTTTTTCGTAGCATAATCCACTCCCGGTTCGTGATAATAATTTCTTCCTTTTGAGGAGGAGCTCTTCATCCGGTGTTACTCGTTTTCTCAAATGCACTCGATTCCTCCTCTTCAATACGCCTCCGGAATCTATTTCGTATGACCGATAACTGCAGTGCCTCACCACCATTCCTTCTATTCATCGCTGTGGGTTTTCTCATACCTTGTCACCCACCTGTAGAACCGATAGGTCATGGTATCGCTTTTGGGTTAGCATTCGTCTCCTCAAATCATCGTGCACTCCGGTTTCGTTCGGCGATTGAGGTTTTAGCAGTTCTACTATCGGCAGATGTGTGCATGTTCTTTTCCCCAACATTCTTTGAGCTGAGTTGTGGGACATGTTTTCGTTAGGAGTATTCCGTTTCTCTAGTAATATTAGGTATGGATCACTTCCAGATAATTGGACCAGTTGCTTTGTCATTCTGACCGCCGCTTCGGCCTAACCATTTGACTGACTGTAATACGGACTACTTGTACAGTACTCGAATCCCCACTTTTCAGCAAACGTTCTAAAATCCATGCCAATGAACTGTGGTTCGTTGTCGGGAAAGATCTCAAGTATACTATAGCGCGCAAATTGGGCTCGAAGTTTATTAACGACTGCGCTGGAAGTGGTGGAACTCAGCCATTTTAACTCGTAGAAATCGCTGAAATGGTCTATTGTCACCAAGTATTGCTTATTGTTAAACGCAATGATGTCCACCGATAATATTTGCCAGGGTCTTTGAGGGATTTGATGCATCAGCATCGTTTCCTTGGTTTGCTCCGAGTCAACAGTCAGACACGCAGTAAAGCTCTGTATGTAGTCCCTTATTGAACTCGACATCTCAGGCTAACAGAAAAGCTCCTTTGCCCTCCGGATACAGCTGTTCAGTATGTGCCAAGTGAACGAGCTCCAGCATGTTCCGCTGAAATATCATTGGAATTGCGATTCTTTCTCCCTAGAATATTAAGCCGTCTTCCTGGATAAATTAATCGCGGTCACTAAAGAAGAATGCTAATTCCTCGGACAACTTTCTCTTATCGTGTGGCCACCCGTTTCTAATTGTTTTAGCCAGATGTTGTAACGTGGCGTTCTGTGCCGTTGCTTCTTTTAGGTCGGTGATTATTGCGGTTTCCGTCATAGTGTAATCCATAGCCGCAATAGTGTCAAAATGAAGCTCTTCGCAGGAGGAACCTTTTCCGCAAGTTCTGAACAAAGTGTCAGCTATGTGCATCTGAGTCCCCGGTTGATAGATCAATTCGACGTCATATTTTTGCATTCTGATTAGCATTCTTTGTAAACTTCGCGGTCAAACCCAATTCCTTTGCACATGTCGGTGCCGTTTACAGCACTTTAAGAGACCATTTGTACATTCCCCCCAATAAATATACGGTCTCTGTTATCAACGGCCTTTTGCATCTCACGTCAGGTAGATTCGTATCTTGGATAAACGACCTAGTGCACCAGAACTTTTCGGACTCCGGATTTTGCCATCTGGACACACACTTGTGAGACGATCAGTAGTGTGTAATAAAATTGTGCATCAATAAACGTTGGGTATTCCGTACGTGAGTTATAATGCTGATGGCTTTTATTCACTACCGTGCAGCCTGTGACAAGTATACGATTGAAAGTTCTACTTCATCAAAACTAACGTTTGAAAAATGTGTAGCGAACAAGCTCGTTTTCAGTGATTCATAGTCAGGCTGAATACATCACATTTACATCATACATTTCACGGGAGAATCATTAGGGGAGTGAACGGGGGACGTGTGGTTAATGAGGTCAATCAGTTCAATGTCACACTGCAGTCAAGTGCTCACTTGAACAATGGGTCTTGACAGGCTAATAGGGTGGGGGCGGGTTGACCAGGGTAAATCCAAAGTCTGAACAAAACGTTTCTGGGCACACAGGGGTGCATTATACATCCGGATCCCAACAGCATCTGCTGTAAACAGAATCCTACTCCTTACCGCTCTCGACTGGATGGCCTTAACTCAATGGATTGGGCGAAATGTGTCCTTTACGTTGACAGTGTGATTTGAATCCACCAGATGTGATAGTATGGCGCTGCAGACAGACTTCGTTATACGACTGTTGAGCCAAGCTGAATGGTGTTTCCGGATCCGTTCCGATAAGCGTCTAGTCGTGCGGCCAAAATAACTGGTCCCACAAGAACAAGTGAATGAGTGCACACAAAAGGAGGCTGCAGAACCAGGCACTTAATCTTCTAGGCGTGGGTACAAAAACGGATTGGACGTAAAATGAACTCGTAATTTAGTGGCGTAAAATGTCTCGTTGACTGCGCTTGCGAGCCTACATGTAATAGTTTCGACTAAAGTATAGTCCTTGAATGGTAATCCGATATGCACTGTTTTGTTTTCTACAAGGTGCATTTGGACTCTGTTACCCACCCGTCCCACTGTCTCATATGGAAATTTCCGAGCTCCTGGTGTGGCTTCGTAGCTCAGCTGGCAGAGCGCTTGCCGCGTTGAGGCATGTAGTGTCTGTCGCTGGTTCGAATCCAGCCGAAGCCCTGACGTTTCACGGTTGGGTCTCATCTAAACTCATAAATCTGCCATACTACTCATTAGTAATACAATTTCTACAAGGTGCAGTTGGTCTATTTCACTCCGCTGTTGCATGGCCCTATCTATGAACCTTTCCGGGTAGCCATTCTGTATGAATATTGTGTGTACGAATGCCAATTCTTTCGCAATTGTGTCCTCTGTGCAAATCCTCAAAGCTCATCCCGTCAAACAGTTGATCAGATTTCTTTTCGAGGCAAGTGGTACGAAACTATTGAAATGAATATACTGATCATTCCAAGTGTCCTTTCTATGTATCGCTCGCTGAATTGAGCCATCAGCACGGTAACGTAAACGTACATCCAGAAAGCGTAATTGGCTATTCATTTCGGTCTCCAACGAAAATGGTAAACTTTGGTGTGCGGAGTTGAATGTGGCCAGGATGTCTGTCGGGCTTACGTTATTATCGAGTACGCAAAGGATGTCGTCAACATACCTCTTATAAGGATTGCATTGGCGAATCGTTGAACTCAGTTGTCCGTTTTTTAATTTCGCCATGAAAATGTCCGCAAACAGTGGTCCCATTGCGACACCGTCCTTTTGTCGGTAGATTTCTTCATTAAACTTAAACTGTACATTGTAAGTGCACAGATAAGGTAATTATTTGAGTCCAACCGACGGTATCTGAATATCTACGTCGCTGTTCACAGTATAATCACACAGGTAATCCATGGTCTTCTTTAATGGGACGTCGGTGGACAAGGATGTGACGTCGAGAGAAAACTTTGATTGCGCAGTTAGATTGGCATCCTTAATCGTATTCACGAGATCATGTGAGTCACGTAAGCTGTGTGTTGAAAGCATTTGTGACAACCACTTAGCTAGAGGGTGATATGGAAAGTTCCACGTGTCCAAAATTGATCTGAGTGGTACGTTTGACTCAGCCTATGTATAAAATATTCAATCGTTTCACATTTACATTAGACACCAGTAACTCTGATGCTAATAAACAGAACATGATTGTTGTAGGAGCATTCTGATGACGATCTACTTTGATCATATAAAGGCAACAAGACAGACAGTAGAAATCCTCCCCAATATGTGGAACTAAGACAAGAACACTTAGATATTAGGTGGGTACTTTATTAATCACAAAACGGGAATATTGGCAAGATTTCTGCGAGGAGTTGCAAAATACATCATTGATGGTGAGCTGAGAAAATGTCCCACACTAACACATTGTTCGCATCACATATGTACAAATTAGTCCTGCCGGTGGCGCACCCTAAAGGCGTCATTAGACGGAGGTTTTAGTCTTGTCCACACTCTTTTTGGTTATCGTTCGTGCAGGAGGAGGTGGGATGTTCAACGAAGTTCGAAACTCATCCATGGGTTGTTCCCAATGTTCTTCAAAGTAGACGTTCATGAGGAAATGACCCTCAAAACCAACAAGAAGTGCATAGTCCAAATGCGTCTTAAGGTAGTTTTGCGTTTGTCTGGAGGAATAAAAATACAGGAAAAACGGAACACACCATTTCATTAAGCCACATTGTAACCAGATTGTTAAATGGTACCGTAATAAACTGGCAGGAATGCCTGCTACTCTGAAACCAGTAGGATTTCAATCAATAAATAGTAACACCTATATTAATTGTGCTCAAACAACATAGCAGACAAGGTGAATTTGGGTATGCCGGTGCATACGTCTGACGTTTCACGGTCACCTATCAAACAGACGTATCTGCTCAAAAACGCTCAGGCCTTTGCCGCTGTGTGAACGCAACAATCATCGGAGGATTCCGAGAAAACCAATACGGATGAACTCACGACTGCAATCAAACCAGGTTGCGGTTTAAAAGATGTTAAGGATGACAACCACTTAGCATGTGGTCACTTGACATGTGATAACTGATCTTTTTGTACGTGTGGTCAGCACATCAATCCCATTTCATTTATCGAGTATGAATTGTCCAATTCCCACATAATGTAGCTACTTCTGTATTGTTTAGTTTGCTGTATATCCTTTGAGACGAGTAATTAGCTGCATCGATGCCCGCAGCCGTTTGAATTCATGTCGGTGCGCTTTTTGTGTCCATTGACAAAGCGGATAACCGTGGTAGCCTATATCGCACCAGCTTCACGCTTGTTTGGTTTGTCATAAGAACTTCGTTATTAAGTACTGACGTTTGGTGTTATGCTGGGGAGGGATCTGGAGCGGACGCGACACAATGCTACCATAATGACCGAGAAGAAAACGTAATGGTTGATAAGGTAAAGTTTCAAATCAGCCCCAATCATCCATTAGAGACATTGAAGTATACGACCCATAATCATTGCGAACATCACACAGGTTATAGATCATTCTGTACGACGAGAAATCATTTTGTCTAAGCTGTGTAAACTTGGCTATGACGATATTCTCATGAGCACACCATTATAGCTATACGCAATACTCACGCATAATAAGCACTCTACCTCCCCGTACAGTGTCTTAGCTGCAATGGGTATTCATAACGCTCGACGGCGACATCCTGACGGAAAACCGTGCTTACAGTGTGAAAAATCTTAGGTAGCCGACATATCTGGTGGGCACACGAGGCTTTAGAGAAAGAACCAGCTGTATCCGCCGGCAGCTGTGACAAGCTCTTCTAATTCATCCAACCAAAAATGTTAAAACAGGCTGACGCCAGTGAAACGACTAAGGGAGTGGCGAATCTAATACATCGCTTCGGCTCAACCAATAGTCAACAGCAGCTTAATGAACCCACTGTCGAAATGCGGTACCAAGTGTCTACTCGCGAGACCATCTAGATAGTTTTATAAGTGTTAATGATATGAGCGAACCGACAAACAACTGCGGTTCAAACGCCAAAATGGCATTTGTCAACCTGAACCATCCATGATGACAGAAGAGCGCGATTCTTTCTACAAACGGGCAGATGAATAACATGGTGGTCAACTCGAGCTGGGGGCATACGCTGACGATTCATCTTTGAGACCCCGCCGTACAAAAATGTTCGTGGGAATAAAAAACATTGTGTAGGCAATAAGACTGTTGGAAACAGATATTCAGGAATGACAACACGAATATTCCAATTCCGAACTGGAGCTTTCGTCATCGACTTCGCATGTTATCCCACAATTTGACTTCCGAGCCTTAGACATGGAGGCCAGGGTTTGATGGGAAACGCACCACCATGCCAAGCAGTTTTTGCAACCGAAATATAACGCCAGGGACTTAGCAGACTTTTTCAGTTTGCACCTCTAGACTTGTAACACGCACGATGACCGAAAAAGCCACATGACCAACAGCAGAGAGACCGTTACAGGTTTATTTTCAAGTTGAACATCACTCACATTCGATCGCAGTCTTCGCATTCAGATAGTCTTTCCAGCCAGCCTCTTTCAAAAAGAAACACTAGACTCGTGTTTCGTTCTCATTAAAGCACGTCAGTTACAGGTTTTCGCACCCCGATGAAAAATTCCCACGACGGTCTTTCCAACCTGTTTTTTGTTTGGATCACGTGATTCTTCCTTAAGTTGGGCAGTGGTTGTCGAGCCTCTCCTCCTGATGACCTCTAATATTGAAACTCTATGTACTTTTCCTCGTGCACCAAGCACAGGAATCATGAAGCCATCGCATAAATGCCTGTCGGCCAGTTCTTATCCACCCTCTTTCAAATATGCTGTTTACGATTGACTGGTTAACACGAACTTAACTCACAAACATGCACTGTCTAAAACCAATGACCTGCTAGTTTCGTATGTGCTTGCTAGCCTCAACCGACGGATCGATGGTTTGTATCCCTGGGCCCATGCAGTCTATTTAGTGCTTATTGTCACTACATTCATTTGAATGTGAATAAATGGGTCTGTTGCGACATATATCCCACTTGCATAGTTAATAGTGCCTAACCTGACTTTTCGGATTCGATTTCCTTACGTGTTACTCGAATTTCTAAAGACAACCTCGCGATATCGATGGAATCTAGGTGTTTCATCAGTCACAGATGCTTGTGCACAAACTTTCCTTTAACTTGAATACAGTCATATCTTTTCTCTATCAAGTTGTTTTCTGTCGCGTGGAACCATATATAAGATATGGGTAGTAGACCTATGGTGATCAAATACACGAATTTAACAAGTCAAGAATGTGAAGGGACAATTCAATGCAGCCCTGAACTTACATGGGCGCCAGACGCAAGGAACCAAGAAGACCACCGGTAAGGCACATAGGTAATCCGTTTTGAATACCCTCGATCCACTTAACAACTACTTCGCCCAGCATATCGGTCGGTTGCTCCAGGAGTGTGTGGACCAAGTCATGAATTTCACGGTATCTCTGCATAACATAGGATAAGTCAGGATCGTCCACGAACCGAACAAGGTGGCGTTCATCGGGCGAGTAATTCTGCAACCAAACCTAAATCAAAACATGGGTAAAACTAACATATTGGTCTAAGAAAGTCGCATAGGCCTTCCCAAAAGCATTATCAGGTAAAGAATTTAGATACTTCAAATCAACAGTATGTGTTCGTATTCTAGGACATTCACTAATGAGGAGTCAGTACAATGCAGTGTTCTAACGTCAATATCCGATAACCGACTGGATCAGCTAACATTTTAGCCCGCATCTTTTTAAGTGCGAAATAGCCACTAGTTTCTCCAAAAGTACTGATAAGATCTGAAAAAAAGAATCTGATTACTGTTTCGAAACAAACCAGCTCTTCGGGGGTTCAGAAGACATCCGAGGCCAGAACCCAGAGTAAGCACCACTTTTTGAAAAACATTCAAAGGAATGTGGTTGTCATAGATAGTTGAATTCTCTATTCCGACGAAGGTGCCTTCCAAACGAACTGAAGATAGACATAGAGAAATAAAGCTTACATGACAGTGTTAAACAGCATCTTCGAAGGAATGAAGGATAAATGAAATTCCGATACATATTCACTCTGGAATGAAGATCGCACAGGATGAAGCAAACCAATGAAATGCTACCACGATAGTTGACCAAATATGTGCCAAAAAGAAGACACTGATGCAGGTAAGATGAACTAATCCGACTAGCGCAAGTTTGCATGTAATCGAAAAATCAAAAACAAATTAAAGAGTTAACGGAACACATCGAGTTGTTTATAATTTATGAATCATGCATAGAACCAAGTGATGTATTTGACGTGGTATAAAGCTTTGAACTGGACAGTCTAGAGGAATGTGATCTGGACTGGCGCTCGAAGATCCAATGAGTGACAGTTGCGCGGCCGATAATTCAAACCCGCAATACGTACAGGAAATGTGGATGCCACAGGCCATGATGATATGGTAATGTGGCGTTGCGCCGGCCGCTCCGAATTTAGATCGACAGCGTACTAACAGTACACCATCAGCGAAGAGAGGACGAGTAGATTAGGCGCAAATGACTTGCCAATTATATCTACTTCTGTTCGTATAAAATAACGACCTCCGTCGTTTTTTTAAATAATCGTTCTTTAGATGAGACCCAGCTGTGAAAAGTCAGGGCTTCGGCTGGATTCGAACTACCGACAGACACAACATGCCTCAACGCGGCAAGAGCTCTACCAGCTGAGCTACGAAGCTTCGTTGGGTCTCATCTAAAATCATAAATCTGCCATACTACTCATTAGTAATATAATCGTTCTTTACGGAAAGCCGTGGTGGCCCTCTACCCTAACATTTCTTCAGCCTTGATGTAACATTGTGTGATGAATGTCCTGTGTTTTTCTGTCTAACTCCAAATTTTTTTGTCTTCCGCATTCTACCTAAAGTGCACCTCTATGGTAAACCACTTGTGCTGCGAATCCCAATTTCACATCAACTTTACTCTACTTAGATGTTTAAAGTAGTATACTTTTACCTTCGAATTTGACGCGACCCGTCCGTTTGTTCCTACTTGCAACAGTATGATGTGCTAACATTTACATGATTTCCACAAACTCCATATTGGCCATAAACAATTGAACTGTATCTGACTTTATTACTTATATTCCGTTTCCTATCACAGTGTAATACATCTGCTTATCTGAATAACAGTAACGCACTACTTATATTACTGCTGGATGATTTATCACGTTTCCGCTGCACAGTTATATGCGTTTGTAAGCTTGGTTGCAAGTTACCATGCGTTTAAACGGTTTATTAGCGTGTCTTTAGAACCACCTTCGATATCAGTACATTTATTTACGTATATTTTGCTCTCTGTCCATTTTATGTATTCAACCCAGACCATACGTAAGAGTAGGATACTAGAACACATAATCCGACTCCTCCGTTGACTTAGCACCATACTTTCAATGTCTTTTCAGATCGGACCCTACCACCAGTCCTTGGTTTCCGTTGCAGCGTGACAAGGGTTCCACTTTCATATTAGCCTACCGTCTGGCTAACCAGTATTGACCGCCTGGACCACGAAGGCCTTCATTCACACACCTGATCTTAGTCCATTGAGTATAAGCTGGATACGTGGTGTATGAATGGAAACATAGCCGGCTCAGCGCAAGCTACTTATGGTGAACTTTATGCTTTTTACCACTGTGAGGGGCTAATCCGAAGCCGGTGCCAACAATTGTAGTTGAAAGCTGAAAGTGTGGACGTGTATTCATAGAGGGGTTTCAGACGTTTACTTTCTTGTGGCATACTAGATCACGGGTGGACTGGATACCACAACACTTCCCAAATCCAGACAACAGTGGTCCCAGCAACTATAAATTGAACCCACAATCGTGGTTGTTGGCCAACATTGTCACCACTTAGCTAAACGTGAACTGAAAAGAGATGGATGTTTCACGCCCGTTACAGAGTATCGAGGAGTAGCGATATAAAAAGAGATAAAGCGCAGTCATCTACATTTAGATCCTGTCAGTGTAACTGGTCAATATATGAAATTAGGGGGGATTTCATCCATCGATTCTCAATTCTGCAATAAGATGTGAATTCAACTAGACTTAACATAACAGTTGAAGTCCTCGGATTATGTGACCACGTCGTTGTTTGACACCCATGCGGCAACCCTTGACAAGCAGCATTCATCACCATCATCATAGACAGGAATACATCAGTGGTTAACACTAATGCTTAACTGCCACACATCCATGAATAAACAGCAAACCCTATATAGAAAGAGAGAACGAAAAAGAAGGGGACGGGAAGGGACCTAACTACTGAAAATGACTACGTCCCTATTCAAACATTCAGCATCAAGGTGCCTACACCTTGCAAACAACACAACCGAGCTGCAAGTGAGAGTAAGGCGTCATCAGCGAGACAG
>QNGE01000707.1:16286-131500 GCA_008508345.1 Paragonimus westermani | reverse complement strand
TGCAGCTCGGTTGTGTTGTTTGCAAGGTGTAGGCACCTTGATGCTGAATGTTTGAATATGGACGTAGTCATTTTCAGTAGTTAGGTCCCTTCCCGTCCCCTTCTTTTTCGTTCTCTCTTTCTATATAGGGTTTGCTGTTTATTCATGGATGTGTGGCAGTTAAGCATTAGTGTTAACCACTGATGTATTCCTGTCTATGATGATGATGATGAATGTAGGAACTATTACCGAGTGACCCCAACTCGAGGGGATAGTTTCCCTCGTCCACACAAGTTGAAACAAATGAGTCAAAGCTTCTACTAACGCCTCTCCCCCTTCTTTGGAAAGTGCCGGCACTAGGTCATCTGGGCCAGCAGCCTTATTACGCTTGAGAGCCGCAAGGCAACTGCTGACCTCAGTCTCAGTCGGTGGTTCCAAGCCTACCGACCAGGGCACTACATTGCAAGTTTGTGGCGGCAACGCGGTAGATGCAGGAGGCCAGTAACATTGACCCTCACTGCTCTAACCTTCTGGACTTAGAAATGATGAATACCCGAGGCGGTTGCCCATGAACTCTCATTACGCCAATAGCGTGAAAATGCAATGACCCAAACAAAGTTGCGTGGATATCTGGGACTCTTTTGCGAAAGAGACGGTTCCCGAACACAGTGCGACCATCCGGTACGAAGGAAACCGTTAAGTCTAAAAAGACTAAGACCGTCATCAGACTATGAGGGAGTCATTGATTGAAGACGCGTCGCAGGATCAAAACATGGTCAATGTAACTGTGACCAGTTCGGAATCCTGATTGTTCTTCATGCATCGGACGTTTCCTCAGTGTTGTGAGACAAAACATGATGTAAAAACAGTGATTAACTTGAACACAGCGGATATAAATAAATGCCTGTTTGGTTGTCACATACAAGTCAGACCCTTTGCTGGTAACAGAAAATACCGCAGACAAGCATGAATCACGAGGTATGTCTTCAGTTTCCAAACCGCCTGAAAGAGTTATCGGTTTTGATACCAACTTCTCTTCGCCATCCTTAAATACGAGAGGGAGGATTTCGTCCAGGAGCTTTGATGCGTTTCAATACCTTAAACCGCAGGGTCGCTTCTGATTCCAGCGGATGGCCGCCTGGTATGGAATAACTGATCATTCGGGCCCCGCTGTCTATATGGTACGAATAAGAATAACTGGAACATTCCTTGAAGTGTATCTGTAAAGTTGACACGACTGCCAGGTGGGATGAGAACCATCTTTCACAAATAAGGTTTCACCCACACTGACTCGACGGACGGCACAGTCACAAATCAGGGAGAATCACATTATGCTAATCCCAGCTAAAAAGTCGTGCTCTATCTCTCGATTTCCCGACCAAGTGATGCCCACGACCTTCACACAATCTTCTAGTCAGCTTGCGATTAAGTGCTCGTCTGTTTCAGAAGTTTGACGAGGGTGTTGTAGAACACGTTATGGGCGGTATCTGGACTAATGCCCATTGGAATATACGCCGATGTGCCGATCTGTACCGAAAAACTTTAACAGATGTTTGAGTATGAGGGAATTCAGTGCCATTACCAATTTGACGTGACCAGAAGATTCAGTTTCGGAGCTACCAGAAACCTTGAAGGGAAACCGCTTCAATTAACAGCTACATGGAGGTGAACTTATCCCCACCATTTTCAGCCTTGAGTCGTATCTGTGGGTACTATGACTCGAATTTTCCTTGGTCCTGGGAGAAGAAGAGGTAGAGTAATAAATGATTACAGGTATACAAAGGAGAAAAAAGAAGAACCAAAAAACGATAGAACTCCAGGAAGAAGAAAAAAGAGCCAACAACCATGCGGGTACGAGATCGCCACTGACTACAGCACTGTCGTGTCAGAGTTCCCGACCAACAGTGAAGATGGCTGCGAATCCTCCAACGAGGCAGGCGGCAATTACCAACTCTATTCAATGGGAGGATGAAGGCTCTCGTGGCCATCGAACACGTCATCCCTCGGTCCCCGTAAGGTTTTTTTTTAACCAAAGCGGCTACGCTGAACAATGCAAGGTGCGACACTCATTGTCAGTGTAACTCAACCAACGAAGACCGCGCACGTTCACTGTTGTGTATCGGTTCCGGACTCGTACATTATCCAAATACAGACCGACGGACCGTTGGATTGTCCACACAGTTCGACTATTTGATACTGGCTAACTGGTCGAATGCCGAGAGTCCAAATACGTCGTCCGCGCGAACTCACTAGTTTTGCGAGCCAAAGACTAAAACCGAGCCCACGAAAGTATAGTGAACCCCGTATTTAATTGATGAATGGACTTCTTTGTGATGCCACTAATGACCACGGCTGAGGAATGCACAAAGTGCTTTTGCTGTCCTCATGGATATATCGTCAACAATGATACAAGGTATGGCCGCGCGGTCAACCGAAAGAAAATAATAACGCTACGAAAAGCATATTAGCCGTAGTAACCCAGATCTGAACACAACAGAAAGGGCGTAAATTGTAGAAATTGCTACACTGGAACCTGTTTTTCATGTTTTAGGTATCGCTGCCGCTCTGCGATTCTACGCCTGGAGACAGGGAATCCTCATAAGCTCCACTTTACCATTTCTACAACTACTTCAATGAACAACTGGACTTGGAGACAAAGAAATCGTACTTCAGTATCTATAGTAGCGTTTTATTACCCTATGTCACTGTTGAGGTGAGCGGCGGCCTGAACAGCAGTACCATCTGGTCAGAGTTAAGGTCATTCCAATGATGATGCTGGTAGAGAAATTATAACGTTTATCGGAAAAGTATAAATTGGGTAGGTAAAAGATTCGATGGGTGTTGGGTGGAAGTAAGTGACAACTTTCGACGATTCCGGTTCTCCAGAAAAGGAACCTCCACCCTTGAGGGATGGTTAAACGTCGTAACTTTTATCGATTATATTAATGGGATAAAATAAACAAAAAACAAAATGCAGGTCTACTAATACACATGTAAGTGCATGTAGGCGAATACATGTGATACGTAAACATGAGCTATTTACCAGACAAACATGCACATGCGGCCATGCGCATTAGAGCATCCTAGGGTTCAGAACAAGAAATGGAGTAGCGATTCAACCGAACCTTGGATGCAACGACTGTCCCACCATTCACCACGTCTAGGCAGGAAGTTATAGACTTTACAGACACGTACCAAGAATTTGTGCCTAGGCCTGCTGTATTCACGACTCAGTTTTTTTTTTGGGGGGGAATGACACCTAATATCCGCAAAAGCGGACATAGATCTGGATGAACAGTTTGAGATCTCCAGAATTATGAATGCAGATATCAGATCGCCCGTTTGTCTACGACAGTTAACAGGTGTGCAGTTTACGAAGCCGTTCGAAGTAGGGTTCCACAATCAACCTCCCACTGCCTTTGTAACGCGTTCCTGAATAGTTCATAGAGCAAGTTTGTCCTGCAGGTTAGGAGACCATACTGGGGTTTCATTCTAGTCTCCGTAAAGTGGCTTCCCCTGTCAACAGATAATGATGAGCTGAATCGATCTTATGAGATATTGCATCAATGGGGCCTGTGCAGAAACAATGCTGGAAGTAAGTTTGTGGCGGGCTGAGGTCGTCCATTATCAAGATATTAGGGAAACTTAGGGTGGAGATACTGTCGAGTCTAGATGAGATCACCCCATTGAACCCGGAGTAGCGGCAAGGGGGCGATAAATTGTGTCACTCAACCAGTTGTCAGAACCGGGTGGTGAAATAAAGTACCAAAGTGATGCTATAGTGGCAGAAAGGATTGGATGAGACTGGGAACTAGCTCGGATAAAGCTGTGAACATGAAGGGTTACATCACCACCCATACTGTAAGGCGTAATCAAAACAAGCAGGCGCGCACGGGTTGAGTTTGAGTTGTTTAACAAAGCGTGCTGCAACGTTGATAGCACCATTTTGGTTTCGTCTGTCAGTGGCATGTGCATGATTTATTGGGCCTTTGACTCATGCATGTCCATGTTGTTTCCCTTTACAGGACTATTGCTGGAACCCCATCTTCAGAAGAACGCTGTCCTTTGGTGTCTCCACGTTGTCCAGAGTTGATCCACAGGCGTAACGGGCAATCGGAGGAAAACAACGACCAGTCTGTACGTTATAATACCTACTGTCTTATCATCCTGAAGGAGGCGTACGTCTACCGTACCCAGATCAGAATCAAAATGACTTAGTGGGAGCCATGAATCACTAATTTAATGACAAATAATTCGACAGTGAAGCTAAGTACACGGTGCTACGTTAGCTTATTAGTCAAGCTTTAAGCGTTGGTATAAACACACCTGATCGACTTAGTCTGAATGAGTGCAAGTTGCCGGATTTAGGAATGAGCTCGAATTTTGAGGGGACGCTGAGTAAGTCACCGGGGTTACTGCCGACTCTGGCCGAGCCAGCTAAAATACGATTGTCGAGACTGTAGGTTTATTATGAAAACCACTGAACAGGTAACTCGGGCTAGATAGACAGCAATAACCTCCCACGTTCATCCCTTAAGCGATCAAGGTGGAAGGTGATACCCGCTGGCATCTGACGGAGCTAGCAGCGGAAAAGTCCAAGTATGTATACAGCCTGTTCCGAGGTAGTCACAACGATTTTCAGTAGCCGTGGTGAAGATTCGGCTGGAGGAAAAGCTGTAGTGTGTAATGCGCGCTAAGTTACGCAAAATTACACTTCATAACATTGAGGAGGATGCCAAAAATCCTCCGATGACATACGTCACGTTCTGTATTGCCCCCACACATGTCTGGTACATTTATGATGACCACTTCGCGAGAATGGTCAACAGTAGAGATGCATCCTTGGCGGAGAGGTATCGCTGTTGCCGCTTAACCCAAAGCATACCAGAATACACTGAAGCCCCGCCAAAGGAACGTGGTTTAAAGGATGTTAAGAGAACATCTCCAGTTTCTAACCCATGTCAGCCCTGATGTGCCGAACGCAGTTTTCCTAGCAGACGGATAGTGGAAATGGTTCAAGGCGGTTCTACTCACAGTGTAACGCAAAGACCAAGATGAATTTCACGGTCGTGTTCATCGGGAGACTGAAAATATAAATTAAGACATTGTTAATGTAATTTCGATTACAACATTCTTGAGGAAGGGCACCCGAGGTGGTTGAAACGTAGAGTATTACAATTTGCTCGTGCGAGGGTAAGACTCCCGATCAGATTTAGTCCCAGATATTCAAGAGGCCATCCAAGCCTTCCGTCCACTATGAGTGAAATTTCATTGTGCAGCAGTGAAGTTGGCAGGAAGCTCTCCGGGGTTTAGCCGTAGAGAGGGTTGTGTCAACGCCAACAGCTAGATTGCTGGGCATCATAAACCCCTCGTACCAGACCATCCACAGTGTGGTACGGGTCAGAGTTTTCCAAAGTCAAAGACGGAAGATACGATCTAAGACAGACTGCATTCATTCGCCTGAAGTTTCTGTGGTGGGTGCTTCTTGAGTAAGCGAATTCAGCAATACAGACAAAGTTAACCATGACGGAAGGTTGACCACGTAATTCTAGAGGGACCGTTACTTGGAGGTCGTTGGTAAGAACGTAATCCATCCGAAAACGGGCTTGGCGGGCTCTACACAGTATGTAATCACGGACTTAGTGAAGCCGAGCTTCGATTACATGTCAGGTTTGGAAAACAACCACATCGCTCGGGCAAATGTTGCAGCTATACGTTGAGCATAAGCTAGTTTTAGTCAACACTAGTTTTATAAACCGTGCGCATCACCGTTACACTTGGCGCCCTCCTAAAGACAGACCACATGGCTGTTAGTTATAGATGGCGGTATCCCAGTCAGGTCTGTTGTTTTTCTTAAGACATACATGTGGATTCAGAACATGTGTTGGCACGTTGTCATTCTTCTCTTACTTCTGCTGGGCAATTACCTCATTGACGGTAACAGCCGGCTGTTGGGAAATTGGTCATACCGTCGGTAAAGCGAAAGTACCAAACCATTCTATAAAGTAACCTTAGCAGCTCTCACCCCGGAAGTCCTAATAGCTGTTGGACCTAAACAATAGATCATTCATGAATCAGTTAGTATACCATTCGGCATGGTGATTTATGGATTAAATAAACCTTGGGTCTCAGCGAAATTCCTAAGGCTGTTAGATGTCAAACGGAATATACTCCATGACAATTAATACGAATGTAGAAGAGATATTCGTAGGAAGCTGAAGAGTAGCTTAATTGTTTATTGCTAGTGGAGAAAGTTAAGGAAGTGGAAACGGCTTTTGCGTCAGGGAACGCTAGTAACCTCTTCACGTTTATCCGTTCTACTGCTCCAAGGCGACCGACTATCAATGAAGCCATTAGCAGAGCAGATGGTATAATAATCCACAGTAAACCCAGAAGGTTAGAGCGCTGATGGTTGGTCTCTCGCATCTAGGGTGTTAACGCCACAAACTTGCAATATAGTACCCCGGTCGATAAATTTAGGACCACCCACTAAAAATGAGGTCCGCAAACGTAAAAAGACTTTTAATCCAGATGACGTCGTGCCGGCACTTTCCAAAGGTAGGGAAGCCTTAGTAGAGGTCTTGACTCAGTTGTTTCAACTTTTTTGGACGACGGATAACATCCCACCGCGCCAGGGTTAGCCGATATTCGAGGACTCTACCAAAAACCATACGCGGATTGGCTAGACCAGCGACTACTAAGATTCTGGCATCTACTACACTTTGTCAACTCACTGGAGCTCGCGAGGCAGACATCGGGGATTAACAGACAGGGGTTATTCCTGGACGAGAATGCACTGATCAATTTTTCACTTCGTCAAATCTTGGAGTAGCGACACATACCGCCGGCCAACTGCCGTATTTTCAACTACAAAGATATCTTCCAATCTGTGGATAGTCGTTTAGATGCAGAGGTGTAACGGCCAAGTATGTGAATAAGGTCGGCGTTTTATCCACTCCTCAGCTAAGGGTTTAAGGCGAACTGTTTGGTAGTTTTAGCACCGAGAGCGCCGTACAAGGCTGCTCACTTTCACCACTTGTTTAATTTTGTCATGGACGAAATAATGGCGAACTGTCGGTGATAGTCACAAGATACCGAAGTAAGCCTAACCTGGTGGAAAACCGACTAATCTTGATTATGCTAACGGGGTGTTGCTGTTTGACACCTTTCAAGCAGCACGAACAAGTTAGACGCTATTTGACGTATCACTAAATACGTCGGAATGTGCTCTGCAACCTCAGGGTGTGAACTGCTTCCGGAAGACTGATGTGATTACGTAGTTTCATTAATGTTACACGCTGAAATCATAGAGGTCGACTGCCAGTTTGCGTAATCAGGAAGTTGCATCAGCGAGGGTGCAAGTGGAGGTTGTCCCTATGAGCACAAACCCTTTTTCCACCAGTATTTCCGTTCTTTTCGTCAACCGTCCCATCAGGTGTGATCGTAATGGAAAAGACGTTGCCCACAGCGAACGTGTTTTCCACCACGCTTTTTTCGACCAATCACGCATGGAGGTTGTGCGGACCAATAAAAACGTGGCACACCGCACTCCGAATTATGCTATTCTCACTAGTATTTCCGCCGATTAATAGTTCGGACTTATATCCCCCATCCATCCCTGCAGCCACATAACCCAACCAACCGTTTAACCCTGACCTTTCTCCAGATGTCATCAAAATGAAAACAATGTGTGCAATGCAGAGAAGTAACATTTATTGAAGATAACTTTTTATACATGTACAAAATGGATGAAAATTATCCGTAGGAAGTGAAACCTGCCGTTAGCCGGCAATAAAATGAGAAACCATTGCATACCGGGCGATAATTCCGTGGTGACGCTCAGGAATTTGGAAATCATCTATTTCCATGACAGACAGCATCAGCAGAGTAAAGAATATTTGTTTTAGTCGACCGTATATCGATCGAAATTAGCTACGGTATGTGTTGTGACGGTATAAATGTGGTATCTTGCGAAGAATTTTTCACATGTGATTAATATTCAACCGATGTTGTCCTATATTCCATTTTAGTTTATGGATTATTTACAGGGCTTCAAAGATGTCTTTCAGGGTCGTGAATTTGTCAGCTTCAGCAATTCGAAAAGTTTCTTAGATAGGTACATGAAGGGTTACAGTGTTCTGTATGTGCTTGATTCAAGCAAGAAATCAGGCACTGGGCGCTCGAAATATGGTCATGTGAGTGTGATTGTCGTTGAGTTTACGTGGTAGATGACGTTCCGCTGTATAAAGCACAAGCGACGTGAGAGCTAAATCCGTGGAGTACTACGTGTTTAGTGAGTTGAGTTCACATACTTTCCATTGCACAATTCCCGTGATACATGCTGTCAATCATGCTTTAACGTGGTTAGGGGAAATACCGCGTTGGTTGTTAGCTCTTTCACGTTGGAGCCTCCTACGACAACAGTTCTTCTCTTATAGGGTTATCAACTACTGGAACGACCTACCACTAGAGATTGTTAGCTGCTCTTCTAAAGACCGTCTCATAGTGTTATTGGATTCTCACCTACTTAATAAACCGTCAAATTAATAATTTATCCTGCTTTGCTAGATCATTATTTTACTCTGTTTTGGTACTTTCTGTAACCCCCAAAAGCGGTGCTACACTCCGTTTTCAATGACTGCCCTTCAGGTCAACAGAAAATCGCCGGACACCGAAACGAAAAAACTGACTGAATGCGGGTAGATTGGGCCCCCAGCCTCGAACCCGTGTACAAATCGCTGAAATCGCTGAAAACCACGACACAACTGCCTTTATGTACGACAGACAGTGTAGTGGACGACTCGAGACCATTTTTTGAATACAGCACGCCACCTGCTGAGTTGAAGCAGTATGCTGCGGATGTTTATGGCAAGTATATAACTACCATGGATATTTCCAACATCCGTTATCGGTTGAAACCACCAGTGAGTTAGTGTGCACTGATGTAGCACAAAATCTGCCACAAATACTGAATCATATAGAGAAAAACGGTGTGCTGCGTGTCATCATAGACGACAACAATAGGTACACGCACGTTTCGCACGTAGAGAGCAATTAGAAGTATCCAGACGGTTCCCTGATGTGGTAAACGTCGATGCCACTCATGGGGCCAACCGCCACAAATAGGTCCTCCATCACTCCACATTCGCCACTGTAGCCTGAAGCTGTATCAGTTTCTGGTTACAGACGGCATGGGTCATGAACGACCCGTGATATACGCCTACGTACGAAGTGAGAAATACACATCCCCGCGTTATTTGTTCGGAACATTCCAGGAGGTGATGAGGGAACACATACGTGTCAGAACATTTGTGATGGATAAAATGGCGGCCCAAATACGAGCAGCACGAGTGGTCTTTAGGTGCGACATGATGTTATGCTACTTCCATGTTTGGGTTGCTGTGAGGGAACATGCAGGCTGAAGTTATTTGCCTTATAATCACCATTCGGGCGAATTCCTTCAGAAGTCGATATTTCTTTCATCGAATGGCTCCTTGCAGTAACTCTGAGGAGTGAGTGATCACCTTTGTCTACTCATTTTGAAGGTTCAACCGATATGTTGCAATAATCCGGCGAACAGATCTCAGATTTATGAACTACCTTTTGTGCAATTGGCTATATATAAATCCAGAGTGGGCCATCCATGCACAGTCGGATGTTGAGGCGGCATGTGCGAGCGCATTTTCTATCAGTCTGTGTGGTTTCCATGTATTCATATGCTGCCCGTATTCAAAAGGCACTTCTATCCATACAGCATGTTGTTTTTAACTATGACCGCATTTGCTCCAGGCCACTTCCCAATCCATCGACGATGGCTTGCTGAATACAATCTACCCAAATGCAGTGTTCCACCGAGACGTCACGGTCACCGGCATTGTTGCATTTCAACTGGATTGAAAAATGTCGCATCATGGGTTAGCCAAGCTGCACGATATGAACCCCAGGACAGGAAGCCACATTTTCAAGGCTATCATAGCTTTCACGCACCAGTCCATTGAGACGGCTAAGGCGGCTTTACTACACACAGACTTCCCCCTTCTTCCGTCCTGGAATGTAGCACAGCTAAGGTGAGAGAAGGATGTTCACATGGGGGTGCCCAGTGGATATTGTGGTAACCCCGTTGATACGAACGGTTATCGGTGCGATAAGGACCAGCTATTTTTCCACGTGGAGTGCATGAATAATGCTGACATATCGCACTGCCCCTTCTGCACAGGGCAGTTACAACTCCCCTCGCCAGGTAAGTTATGATTTCAATAACTATGCCGGTTCAGTTGCATTGACGTCAAGCACTGTACCACCTCCGACGTTGAAACGCAAACATAGACCGTGTGCACCTTCACTAATCATTGATGATACCACTGAAGATGAGTTTCGCGTTGTGCCCCCACGCAAGCGGGTCCGAGTGAAAATGTTAGCAAATGAATACACAGACGTCACTGGGAACGATAAGTGATACCCCACTTAACATGTTACACACCGTTTAACTTTAGACCGGCATACACAGCAAGAGGAGGGCTTCTACTGAAGCGGAACCGAAAGCAAGGAGGCTTCGTGGAATCGGACGGAATATCCCAGATAATGATGACATGTACATATAATGAACGTGTTCGGACAATTCAGTATAATTTTGAAGTAGTGGCGTTGTGAGCGTCGAGCATAGACGTCAGTGTGTCCAACCGGAAGTCCTGTCGTTGTGACTGTAAGGTACACGTAGGCTGACCTTCGAACGGTTCACCCCGAAGTACTTCATGCGGTACAATGCTAAACTTTTCTTTAAACCTCTTTGCTTTCCTGAAAACACATGAAATTCCATCTCCTCGGTGATCGTGTAACTGCACAATCTTGCCGATTTCTCTGTTACCTTAGTGACAAAGCAGCTTACGCCCGATTACGGTGAGCAGTATATACTCTGTGCAGATCGCGCTGACTTTCGACCGCATTATGTTTAGAAGTCATCAGCTACAGCCTTATTTACTTACTCACAACGCCTCCAAATTTCAGTGGATTCCAGGTACATGTGGGGACGATCATAAACACTAGAACTTATCAACTGTCGGCACCTATTTCAGGGAATATCGAACGCAGAACTTCAAAAAATGATCTACAACTTACACGGTGCATGTTTACTAGTCATCCGCTGCTAATTCCGTCTATCTGCCAGATCACGAAGCTTCAGCTATCTCGTCCTTGACAAAAACCTTTTACGCATTAAAACAAAAACGTTCCCACAGCTCAACAGGCGTACTTCATAATTTCTTAAATAGTCCGTCCACGTACACTCACTTGATATTCCAAACCCACATATTAACGGTATACCAACTACAGTATTCACTTTCTGAGGATAAATTTCGGCTACGAAATGCGAAACGCTAATGGGCATCCAGGCCGAAAGCGTCCGTTTCGTTCATGTCGACTGTTGGAAAACAGTCGATTACCTGTCGCTTAGAAAACTAACGGAGTTTGGATTCGTGGAGCTTTCATACACGGGCCTGATCGATACCTTATCGGTCGGAATCCCGTTAACGGGACGACTAGACGAGACGGTGTCGTCTGTAATCTCTCAGAAGGTCGAAGTGCTGGAGGAGGTGGATGCCGATCATCGCCAGTTGGACGTCGGCGATCGTGATGATCTAGCCGAAAGGCCTGCGAAACCTCAAAGTAAGTGTATGAGGGGGCTGACGAAACACTTCTACAGTGCCTCCGTTGGCCACGCAAAGATTCGGAGTGGATGGTCTGTTTATGTCGTGGGCGTCAGGTGTGATCACGCTGACCTCGGCACCTGTGTCGATAGGATAGTGAGTCCCCTACTCATGATCTTTTAGAAAGGACAGACAACCGGGCGGACGCTCTACGCCAGTAGCCATGTGGATTTGGCTGCCTTGATTGCCGACTGGACCAAAACTGCAAGGTTGCCGGCATCGTCGGGTTTTCTTGCCAAATTGCTGGTGGTACCAGCGTTGATTAGGATCAGCGTTCGGTGGCGGCTGACAAGAATCACACGACCCTGAGTGGCTAATGTGTCGTCGAGTGGGGATAGTCGTGCGCGACCCGGAAGGCTGCATCGTTAACCTGATCACCCAAATTGGCAATTGCGCCCGGAGTACTCAAAGCGAGTTGAGGAACACCGGGACCGTATGTATCGCCAATCCGGTCGGCCACATCAGCCAAGGTTGCTGATGGGTTTGCGCTAAGGAAATTTTGTATATATCTGGGCAAACGCTGTTGCCACACTCCTAATTGGAGCCTCTTCCATGTGCGTCGCACCTGCTAATCGTTGTATGAGGCGAAGGAGCTGCGATGGTTTACGGTCACCAAGCTCGGTGGCACTCAGAAGCTGAGAAATACGCTGGCAATCGGACAACCCAACACGCTTAATTACGGCTGCTTTGAGTTGCTCGTAGGGCTTCGTGGAGTCCGGTAACTCCAAAATATTGTCCATCTCCTCAATGACGTGGGGTGGCAATGCCGCAACCACGTGATGAAAACGGGTTAGCTCTGAACTGAGTTTTCGTGACGCAAATCTGGCTTCTAACTGAGCAAACCACGATCTAGGATTGGTCTCTCTGAAGGGTACAAACGGTACAGCTAGTGCACTGACCGAAGCGTCTGACAAAACGTGAGGTTGAGCCTCCATCTTAGCGGAATTGACAATAAATCAACTATAACAAGATGAGCACGTAAAATATAAAAAAATAGTAACTCTCACTTATACAAAAGATATACCCGAGGAAAACAAAACTTATTCGGAAGGGCTTACCAATTTGGTCGGGATCACCGGTTTGTAGTAGGCAAGTGGGTATGCGGTCGACCCCTGTTCACTGAAAATTTGAAAGGCCGTTCCTGAAGGGCGGTCGAAATACAAACTTGTAGTTGGAGGTGAACCCGTTTTGAGACTTCGGGATGTCTTCCGCTTTAAAATGGAAGTTCGTCCGTTCCCTCCGATCACTACCCGATTGAGAGGAAAAGTCTACCCAGAACACGCTGGTGTAGTGGGAAGGTGGTTATGAGTCCTATCTTCGCCCGCCAACAATTTGCAGCGTCTTCCCTGAAGGGATTGTGAATGATAAGTAGTTATCTCTGTGTCTAGGACCGGGGACAACAACTAAGAGGGAGGGGAGAGGAACGCACCAAGTATATTCCAGTCCTGTAAGTAACACTCGAAAAGATACAAAGACTGGAAAATATGCAACAACAGAAGATCGCCGACGTCCAACTGGCGATAATCGGCATCCACCTCCTCCAGCACTTCGACCTTCTGAGAGATTACAGACGACACCGTCTCGTCTAGTCGTCCCGTTAACGGGATTCCGACCGATAAGGTATCGATCAGGCCCGTGTATGGAAGCTCCACGAAACCAAACTCCGTTAGTTTTCTAAGCGACAGGTAATCGACTGTTTTCCGACAGCCTTCATCTCTGCCTGCCGTCAGAGGTTCCGCGAGGTACCACATAGTCACGACAGGCTCGCCTGTGTTTGACAAGGCTCGCATGTTGACATTAGACAAGCTTGAAATAGCCCGCGCTAAGGTTGAGCACATGCTGGAGCTCCAAATCATCCATCCGTCCAGTAGCCCTTGGTCCACTCCACTCCACATGGTCCCTAAACCTTCGGACGACTGGCGCCCGTGTGGAGATTATCGTCTGTTCAACAGCGCCACAGTACCCGACAGGTGTCCTATTCCGCACATACATGACATCACGGCTAGCCTCCATAATGCCCCTGTGTTCTCGAAAATTGAACTGGTGCGCGCATATCGCCAGATTCTAGTTGTGGACAGCCACCATCATATCATTCGGTTTTTTCGAATTTCTACGTATGCCGTTTGGTTTTCGAAACGCTGCACAAACGTTTCAACGTTTCATCGACAACGTCACATGGAGCCTGGATTCCGTCTACCCTTATATCGACGACCTATTAGTTACAAGCGTCTCTGAAGAAGAGCACCAGATTCATCTGCGACAGCCCTTCGACAGATTAGCGACTTTTGGCATAACGAATAATGCGAAAAAAATGCGTTCTTGATCAACCGGCAATTGAGTTTCCAGGACACCACGTTGATCAGCACGGCATTCGACCGCTGACTGACAAGGTAGGAGTAATCTGCGAGATTCCTGGTCCTACCACCCTCGCTGCTAGCCGTCGATCTAATGGAAGGGTCAACTACTATTTGCGGTTCATTCCGCACGGCGCTCAGCCTTAAACCGATTCACTCTGCGGCCGTGTCAGCGGCGTCGTAGAGTCATCAGCTACAGCCATCGAATCGTTGGATGGAATTAAGGTTGCATTAACCACCGCCGTCATGTTGCACCACTTCAACTCAGCCACGGGAACGAGTGTACCTGTTGACTCGTCAGACACCTCAGTTGGCGCCGTATTTCAACAGTTCGTCAATGGACTCTGGAAACCGCTCGCTTTCTTTTCCAGATGTCTAATTCCGGCTGAAACGAGGTATAGTACGTTCGGTCGTGAACTGTCAGCAATTTACTCGGCTGTTCCTCACTTCCGACATGTCCTCGATGGGAGCCAGTTTGTGATTCACGCTGACCATCCCCCGTTGATTTTTGCCTTCCACAGTAAGTCTGAAAGACATCCGCCCCGCGAAGTTTGACATTTGGACTTCGAATCCCGATTTGCGTCTAATGTACGCCACGTTTCTAGCAGCGACGACGTTGTGACTGACGCTTTATACCGAGCGTGGACACTAGTTGGTCACGATTCATCCGACTTAAACGCCATGGCCAACGCACAACGTTCGGAAACCGATTTCCGCGCTTCCTGCCTTTAATCAGTCCTGTGTCTGACTGATTTACCATTGGCGGCGTCTGCAGCCACTATCCTCTGCGATTACTCCACTGGACACCCACGTCCAGCAGTTCCTATCCTTTTATCAAAGAAGTGTGTTCGATACGCTGCATAACACAACCCATCCTGGCATCCGGGCCACGACCAAACTTGTTTCCGATTGGCACGTCCGGCATGGTGTGCAAAAGGATCTTCGTCCCCGATTGGCCGATACCCTTCAGCTTGTACATCTCCACGTAGACACTGTAGGTCCTTTGCTACCTCCCAATGGCATGTTCTATCTATTGACGATAGTAGGTCATTTCACGCCCTCCCCATACCGTACGTTCATTTTGAGATCCTAACACGTGCTTCCGCTGAGCGTTGGGTGGCATATTACGGTTGCCCGGCCATTGCTACAGCCGACCGTGGCCCTCAGTTCAAGAGCGGTTCCTTTGGGGAAACACTAAACGCGCTTGGTTATCATCACACGCGGACTACGACATACCATCCGGCTGCGAACGGTATGGCAGAACGCTTCCATCGGCAACTAAAAACGGCCCTAGCCGACGCCGATGCAATCCGATGGACAGAAGCCCTGCCAGTGGTTTTGCTCGGTATCTGTGCAGCCCTTAAGGCTGACCTTCACGTTTCCAGCGCCGAACTCCTGTTGGCCAACCACTGGATTTTCTTGGCGGCTACTGTTTGTCTGTCAACGACGCTTTCCGATATGGGGAACAAAGCCGCAAGGCGGTTGTTCTCAAAGACCTTCACAACTGCATGCATGTGGTTGTCTATGTGGATGGTTCATGACGCTCGCCTCAGCGACCCTACGGAAATCCCTTCAAAGTACCTCAACAAAAGGATCGTTTCTACGTAATCGAGCGTCAGGATGTTCATGACACGGTTGGCATCGATCGTTTGAAGCCCGCCTACTTCGAAAGCACAGGGCAAAACCTACAATGCTCCGCCGCACCCTGTGTTCAGGCCAGCAACTGCCTTGAAACAGCATCGCTCAAGCGCCTTGTCTTCAACAAACATCGGGAATTCGCTAATGAAGCCAGCATCCACCTTAATGCTTCTGTGTCGTACGGTGCACCATCCTGAACGTCTCGTAGGGGACTACCGCTTGTTTAGTTTCGTTTTTTCGACTACAAAATACGGAACTTCACAAAAAATTTTACAAACTCGAAAATATCGTGACCTGGTTTCGACAATAGCAACCAAACTTTCTGATGTCAACGTTCGCCAGGTGAGTTTACCATTTGTTCATGTGATTAAAATCATCTGCTCTGCTTTGTATTTTCTCTTACGAGCTGGCGTCCTCGGTCTGTCAAAATATGTAGTTCAGGCACAGTCGTGCAACCCATGTGTTTACACCCAGAATAACAACGCATGAACTTTTTTATTCCTTCATGCGTTCCGACACGTAGGAAGGGACACACAAGCAGGAGCTCGTTAGGAACTGTTGGCACTAGTACTTCTCCACCTGCGACGTCTGAGGAATCGCAGCACAAATTAAGAGCCGGTGCGGAATGAACTAGACCAAGCCAAGGGTGGTTGGCCACAATTTGTCCTCATGCAGATCGGAGGGTTACGTTCGCAGTGCCATCCTGGATGTGAGGGTTGTGGCGTCCTGGGGATAACCTCGGCCCGCCTACCGTACGATGTGTAAAATCCTTCTTAAAATCCTAGTTCATATTGTACTTCAGTTCTTAGGGATCACTATCTCCGTCCGCTTCCTGTACGCGACCGCGTTTGTTTGTTCGCATATTTGCCAGCCTACGCGTGCCAGTGGCGCTTTACACACCGCCGGCTTGCTCGATTGCTCGACGGTCGGATCCTCAACCTTCCTAGCTATATCGGTGTATCGATGTCGTTGAGCACTGGTGGAGACCTATTGTAATTTCTGTGTAATATACGTAGGCCCCCCTCATTTGTTCGTATTCTCAATTCGCTCCTGGTATTCGTTTTGTATACCTCGAGAAATGTTAAATTGATGCACTTCCACACTAAAGACCAACCGGATCAACCAAGTCACCCCTAACCTGACGACACTTCAAAGAACACATGCCCAGAGATGTCGGTCTTCCTTCATATGATTTGGTTTCCAGGCCCCGGATTTTGTTAGTGCTTCAAAATTAACGCTTCATTAGTGAATATATAATCCAGCAGCGATACATTATAGCCAGTACGTCACCGAGTGAAACTACAGATATGCTGTGTGAAACCCTATGCCCCGACGGTGTGAAAATCTCCCTAACAAGATTTTTGGTGCCTGCGTATGAGAAAGCTAGAAAGTTTGGTTCAGGCATGTTGGAACCACCCATTAAGAGGATATGGGAAATTCCTGGGGTGGGTAAAATTACCAATTCATGTGTTCATCTTTTGAAGTTTCGAAAAGTGGGTAACAATAGAGCACTCCTATCAGGCAACAATTGAAACCAATCAGGCAAATCGAACATCAAACAGTTTTCGAAGTCGCAGCAAGTACTGAATTGTTACGAGGGAAGACCTGAAGAAAGGTGTAGATATATAGAGATATTCCCCCTTCTCTACTCTGAGTTCCATCAGTGCGGAAAAAGCCACATTCTTTAGGGCAAACTCACAATTTAGATAGGAATTGCTAAGCCTCGATTCCGTTGGAGCAACGATCCACGTGAATCGTACGGATGTACGGCTTTGCGGGAGAACAAAGTTTGCGAGGCTCCGGTAAATTATTTACTGAACTAAGCGCATTTGTATTCACCTGCTTTACAGGATAATGCTCACTCGTTTACCGCCGACCCTGTAAAGCTGGTATATACAAATGCGCTTAATTTAGTGATTACTACAAACAAACAACATCAAAGTTTGTGCGTTAGCGTGATCATCGCAGTCTCACTCGTGGCTGCATATTGAATACACCCCATCGTCACTACTGAATATATACATTCATCAAGATAACAGTGTTTTAGCTAATGCCGTCGGGAACGCCGCTAAACCAATCTGACGCCTGTTCCTTAGTGACCAGCGATCGCGTGATTTCTCTAAGGATCCCATCCGCAACCGTACTTTCATGCTTGTCTGTTTTGTACGCATGATTCTGTGCGCGCCTGATATAGGAAGCCTGATGCAAGCTCAATGCCACCTTCTTCTGTTGTGTAACAAATTGCATGCGACGGATGCCTGCTCCTTTTCTAACGACTCATCTTTTATCCCACTGTTTCAGATCGTCTAACGCGGACCTTTTGGAGCTTTTTTCAACGCACTCAAAGTTTCTACGCACTTCTCACCTGGTGAGGTTTGATTGCGGCCGGGCAGGCTAAAGACCACCCCATGTCCCATTTCTTTTTTCTCAGATTAGGCTAAGACCAATTGCTCGTCATATTTTCGAACGTTTCTCGAAATATACGGTTTCTTTCTTAACCCTAATGCGTTTTTTTCGTTCGATGCCTGTTGGAGCTACACTGCGACTGCCATTCAGAAGAGGCGTTTTAAGTTGGTACTGGAAGAGGGTCGAGCACACACCAATTTGTCCACTATATTTTGGATTCTGAAGGTCTGGTGGAGTTTTGGTTGACACTCGTCCTCTTTGACGGCTGCCGTGCGGTTGTGCAAATGGTTCTCTTACCACCTAGCGCCCTTACTTATTGTGCCGAAGCCTGCTTATGAACGGCAAGCAATTCACTAGATAAAGTTGGTTTGCGGAGTCGCCGCCTTCTTACTGCGGCCTCCAATTCGCGTTAGCACAAGGACGGGGAAAACTTTGTCTTACGAACCAAGAAGCAAACGTCGCGATAAACTTGCCAACTCCACAGGAGCCGGCGTTAGCGAGTTGTATGAAGTTGTATTCTTCGCAGGCGCTAAAGGCGACTGGTCCTCTGGCGGTGACTGGATTTCAATAAATCTCGTTCTGCCTTGTAACGAGAGAGTGGTTTTCTCGTCATACACTAATAACGGGAAAACTCTGACGAAATGAACGTGGTTTGAGGTTTTAGTAAAATGATACAAATGATATTCTTAGGATAAATATAAAAAATATCATATATAGATAACTCTGACAACATCTGACACCACATTGTGTTTAAGTGGTGCACTATCGGCAAATTTCCCTAGTACGCTGAATCAGCGTGGAGCAAATGATAAGATCACCTTCAGAAGAATAGTTGGACGGCATGCGGATGACTTGCGCAGATTTCAACAGAAAGCTTGTACAATCTTTTTCATTGAGAGTTCGGAGACAGCTGGAAGTGCTAAGAAAAACCGAGTAGAACTTTCGCAGGGCTGCCCGTACGGATGAGCAGTGTACAAATGCATACACTGTACACGGCGAACGAAACCCTCCAAACGGTAATGTTCATTCATTCACTTGGTAAGCAACTTGTTAAGCAACCTAAGTTATCCATTATCACATGTTGAATATCACTTCGAGAAGGCAAAATTTGTGCACTCACACGAATTTCAGGTTGGTAAGCTTAAGATATATCCCTAGGATAGACGTCTGGCTATTGATGATGAATTGCCTGTTTCTGAGTTGAACCATTTTAGGAGCGCTCGTGGAATGAGACCGCCGTCAGACATATGAGGTACACTGAGTCTTAATGCAGTAAATCCCCTGTGGGCATACCAGGTATTTGCGTGCGCCTATTTTCAAGCCGGTTTGCAGTAATTAGTCTTTAGACAAGTAAGGTTCTCCGAGTCTTAATCCGGTGGAACCTCTGCGGGTATACCAGGCGGCCAGCTGCGTACGTATGTGTAAATGTGCAAATATATGCGTATATCTGAATACGTGCATGTACATCTGTTCACATGTATATGTGTACACCTACGTGTTTACTTATACATGTATATTTATGCATGTATTTACATATGTATGTATATACTCACATAGCTGGCGGCCTTTAGTTCGGAATAGCCTGTCAGAATGACCTAAGCCAAAGGACGCCCGCACTTAACCACCACCTCAAATGGCTTGCGCCATACCACTGGCGGTTCCGCCCACACACCACATATCCAGCGTAAACCCGGAGGAATGAGACCTGTGGGTGTGTGAGTTCCGCCTTTGTGTCCAGCCGTCCAGTGTTGGCTGGCCAGTTGGCTGATTAGCAGGGAAAAGAAACACTTATCTCTCATAGACTAAACAGGGAGAGACTGGAATGTCGAGATCTAAAGTGAGAAGAAAGATTTGTAAGCGTAGTACAGGAAGCATTACGGTGTAGGAGTGCAGGTCAGTGCGCTCCAGAGAAGATAGGAATAAAAAAACAATATTCACAGTGAACTACAAAAATCAAACGGACCATTCATCATACAACACACCAAAAAAACTGAAGAAGAGAACGGCTAGAAGACTGCGGACACAGGTTTCTGAAAACAGGAGCGGATCAATTGCCAAAAGACCAAGCCTCTGGCCAATGCAGTCATGAACGGTTTATAAACTTGTATAAACTTGTTCAACTGGCCGAGCATGTTCGTGGAATTAAGGACAACTGGTGAAGGAAACAGGGTGAGCGCATGCAGGGTTTCGCAGATCGTCGGCAACACAAGGAGTCCTACGATTCACTTAGAGCGATTTTCGGTCCATCTATGTAGTCCACTAAAGCACTGGTAGACGTGGACACCGGCTACTCTCGCAGCCAGCCGGAGGACATCATGAGAATATGGCGTATAAATTTCGGCAGCCTGCTAAACTGCCCTGCTACCATTGATTGGGTGGCTGTGAACAGCCTGCTGCAACAGGGCATAAAATCCTCACTTGCTCTCACCCCAGATTTGCTGAAGGTGCAGAGGACGATTGGTCAACTGTGCAACGGGAAGGCTGCAGGCGAGGATGGGTTACCAGGTGAAATTCTGAAGAATGGTTGACCGACGCTTGAATGCGCTTTGCTCCAGCTGGTTCACTCCATTTGGGAGCACAAGACTTCAAGTTTGCCCTTATCGTACCCTTGTTCAAAGGCAAGGGTTACAAGCAATGCACCGACAGCTACCGGGGTATCAGCCTGTTGAGTTGTGCAGGCAAGTTACTTGCCAGAATACTCCTGAACCGGCTGAATACGAACGTTTTGGAGACGGGTCGGAGTACGATCGACCCAGTGTTTGCTGCATGACAACTTCAGGAAAAGTGCTGGGAACGGAACTAGCCCCTGCATGCGCTGTTCGTGGACTTCATCAAGGCCTACGATTCCGTGACCCGCGATACGCCGTGGACGGTGCTTGGTAAATTTGGATGTCCAGGTAAGTTCGTCAACATGGTTATATTGTGGCATGTGGGCATGAAGGCGAAGGTGGATCACGTGGATCGACCTCTGATGATTTTGACATCGTCACTGGCGTGAAGCAGGGGTGTGTTCCAGCCCCAGCCCTGTTTAGCTTTTACTTGACTGCGATGGTAACAGTTGCTTTTCAGAACTCTGAAAAGAATGGTATTGAGGTCAAGTACCGGAAGAACGAGCGTCTGTTGAATATCCGACGTTTTGGCACCCCAACCGGGCTACATACCTCAACGACGCGCATGTTTCTGTTTGCAGATGACAGCGCATTGCTGGCATATAATGAAGAAGAGCTGCAACGTCTGGTTACAGCCTTTGCTTCAACACCATTGAAGTTTGGACTGGACATCAACACAGGCGAGACGTTTTCGTTCTTTCAGCTTTCTCTTGATGAAGGTGCTGGTTGTGTACCTCCACCCCAGATTCGCATCGCTGGAGACACTGTGAATGACTGCGGGGATTTTTGCTACTTGAGTGGCATCTTGTCGACAGATTTGTCCGTGCACCGCGAGTTGAGAGCGCGTGTGGCGGAGGCTAGTGCTGCTTTCGGACGTCTCGAAAGGCGTCTCTGGAAGAATCATAGCCGGAAGATGGCCTCCAAGCCGTGTGTTTACTGTTCAGTGTTGCTGTCTATACTGCTGTATGGCAGTGGGACGTGGAGATTGTATCGGCGAAACGTGAGCTATCTGGGCCACTCCCATGTGCAGTGTCTGAGGCGCATTTTGAGTATTCGATGATCAGACATGATTCCAAACACTGAGGTGCTGCGGCTAGCGGGTATGGACGGGATGGAAACCACGTTACTGTTGAATCAGCTCCGTTGGCTTGGTCAGTTCCGTCGGATGGGCGATGACCGTATCCCGAAGCGGTTACTGTACGGACAAGTGAAAGCAGGTAAGCGTAATCACGGTGGTCAGAAGCGGAGGTACCAGAATGTTGTGTAGGTAAGTCTGTCAAGTTGCAACATTGATGTTAGATGCTGGGAAGATTTGGCGTTGAGCCGGACGGCCTGGAGGAATATGGTTCGCGCGGGCGTCCGAAAGTTCAACGAGCAGTTACTGCGCCGCTGCGAGCGGAAGCGCGCGGTACGCAAAGGAACCATTGTTGCCATAGGTCGCGGTGACGTGACTATATGGCTTTGCGATGTGTGCGGCCGCGAATGCGCTGGCTGTTTGGTGTTAGTAGGCCACTGGCGTACTCATAGTACACCGTCGGCGAAGAGGCGACGAGTACGTTAGGCTCAGGTGGGTCATATCAGTGTATTCATTATGCTACTGTTAATGACTGCGTCGGCCAACATCCTGGTCTTTGACAATCAATCCGCTCTTATTTTCAGAAACTTGAGTGCCTGTGGTCTTCCATCCACTCTTTTCTTCGGCTTTGTTGGTGTATTGTATGATGAATGGTCTGCCTGGCTTTCCATAGTTCAATGAGAATTTTGCTTTTAATCCCTATCTTCTCCAGGATGCACTGACCTGCACTCCTACACTGAAAGGCTTCTTGTATTACACTTCACAAATATTTCTTAGCGTGGACCTAGTCATTGCAGCCTCTCTGTTTAGTTTTCGAGAGATGGGTTTCATTTTCTTATTAGCCAATCAACTGGCTAACCAGCATTGGCCGGCTGGACAGGAATACCCCACTGGCACACTTCCCGGTCTTATTCCTTCGGGTTTACACTGGATATGTGGTGTGTGGGTGGAACTGCAAGGGGTTCAGCGCAAGCTTCTTGCAGTGGTGGATAAGCGCAGGCGCACTTTGGCCTCGATCACCGTGACAGGCTAATCCGAATAGGAGACCGCCAACCGTATATAGACTTTCCCCCTACGGATACATGGTTACATGCCCCTACCTAGTGTGACCCCTCCCCGCGACATGGACTTTTCCCTGTCCCATCTTGTCAACCCTGTACACTCTGCGAGCCAGTTAAGTGTCTTACCAATTAAGTGGTCTTAATTGGTTCGCACTTGCAATAAATACGTCGAAAGGACGCCTTCTTCCGAACCGAATGCATGAGCGCGAGCATTGTCGATCTCTAAGGTTTGTTTCAAAAAAAATTTGGTGATGGCGTGTCTCCACGATAGTCCCGAAATTTGGTAGCGGTTGAAGCGGAGGTTCGGCGTTTAGAAGTTCGATTCGGATCCTCGCACTGCTTCCGATCAACCGAAACTGCCTTCGGTGATCATAGGATATGCGTGTATGCATGCATCCGTAGGGCACGATTATTGCGCCCATCGACCAGCATTCGAGAGAGAGCCGTCTCGCAAACCGGGTGCTCTGTATGTCGAAACGTCAACCGGAACATCGACGGAGGATTTCGGGCAACCGAATTCGTCGTGTTGCACAGTCGTCCGTGCGGCGTTGTTACTGCAAAATTCTAGGTCTCAAGGCGTCGCCTCACCGTAGAAGAAAATTGGGGAATTCGACCATGGCTTCTCAATGACACAGTATCCTTCAACCTCACTCAGTGCATTCTACAGCACCTCGACAGGAAAACACCGACGAAGGACGATTGCAACCTTTGAGCACGCTTGCTCGCCAAACAGCCTGAAGAAGCTGTCTCCAAATTAGCCCCGCTTGTTCATGTTGACCCTAGTGTGAAGTTGTCGACTACAACGGGCGCTTCCGATGCAGCCGTTGGCGCCGCGTTACGACAGGTCTTTTAAAATCAGTGGCGACCGCTGACGTTCTCCTCCAAATGGTTACAACCCGCAGGGTCTGGTTACAGGACATTCGAAAGAGACTTGCTTGCGAATTGCTTCGCAATACGACATTTCCAACATACTGTGTAAAGCCGACAAGTCTGGTGTATTCGTTGAACTTATCGTCTTGGGGTACTCTTCCAGAGAAGTTGGGTACGTATAATGTCTCTCAGTTTACGACAAATCTGAGGCACGTCTCAGGTGTGATTAATCCTGCCGATGATGTCCTCTAACGTGCATATCAAATAGGCGATTCTATTACCACTTCTCTTGAGTTGGCCGCTGTGGCCGCTGCTTAAACAGGCGACCCCGAGATAGGGCAATTTCTTCAACGTAGCTCTCTCAATATACAGCTTGTCCCTTGTCGGTGGGATGGGAACGAGGGGACCATTGTTTCGGATAGAATTTTCAAAAGTTATGTGGGAATTTGACGTAGAGGCGTCCAACCGATGCCGGATTAGGGTAAATAAATGGTGTGAAAAAGATTGTATATTGAAATATGAAAATACAGAGGGAGGAGGAAAGGGGACTGTAAAGAACAGTGTCTGGAATGCTCTGATTGGAGGGGCTAGTGTACAACACGTCTGCTTCCCTGAGAAGCCACCTGGTTACGCGACGAATGCCGGCTATAGTGCAGGTGTGGTATCAGTAACCCGCGCGGGCAAACAGCTGTCGGAGCCGACGGATACTGATTGAAACATAGACTTCTTGGAGCGTTTATCAATAATCAGTGAGATTCAAAGGCACATCAACAATATCTGGCCCTCCGACTTCCTTTCCCTATCCACATTACGAAGGGCTTGCGAACATTCGCCGAAAACACACGGAACAATCAAAAGCTCATTACCTGTTGTGCTGATTACTCTGCGGAGAAGCCCAATGATACTGCACAGCTGTGGTAAACTAAGGAGACTGGAAACTTGGGCATGATGTTATACCACCGTTCACACACGCTGAACTCGGCATGACGCAGCCGGGTTCGCTATTCTCCAGAAAAGTTGCTACACTACACACTTAAAACCGACGTCCGTTATTTGTTCCGAGTAAACTTTAGCAGATAGTAATGCGGAATGCTTTGCATGCCGTAAGTTTCAAACGGAAATTTGTCCATCTTTTAATGACGCCTTAATTACAGTGGAGCAAAGAGGGTGCGAATACAAAACGTGACTGGAGTGGGAAGAGCGAACAATGAGCCATAATGCGAAACGCACTTGCTATTAAAACGTCCAGTAATGAAGCTTTTACAACAACTATGCAAATGGCGAGAAGAAAAACTGTGGGTGAAGAGAGGTCGGAAGTTAGTAAGGAGACAACTTGCAGAAAACTTCAGAATTTAGGTTACAAACATCAACAATTATGCAGGAAACATCACTACTGAGGGCAACGTTGGTGAGAGCGAATGCTCGAAAACGAAATACACCCCCACAAAAAGTGGGCGACCAAGTAAAAAGAGAAAATTGGTAGGTGTACCAATATCAGAATAGACGAATTCTAGTGGATCGGAAGCCAAAGGTTCTTTCGAAAGACGCTTGAAAAACTCCTCTACTGGCCACGCTTGCTCCCTAAGCGTCGATTTTATTCTGCACACGAAAGAATCGGACGGAAGTACAGAGAATATATCAAGCCAACCATGCGTAACCACATCATTCACAAGGTGATCCAGCGAATTCAAGTTGTATACCATTCCCGCACGACCACAAAACTTGCAACATTTCTACAAAAATACAAGCATTGATTGCTTCACAATGTCACGGCGAGTAACGCCAACAGTAAGATGAAAACATACACATGGCAACGGATAAATCTCCCCTTCATAATATGCTGAAGTCCAGCAATTTGAACTTCAGGAGTGTTGCTGTAGATTGTCTAGTCCCGAAAGCGATCGACAGTGGTAGCGTTAGGAAGATCAGCCTTCGGATGGTGTACAAAAGTTCCTGTTAAGTTGTCCAGTACACCTGATATTAATAAATCATAACTTGCTTTCAGCGGTTCAGCGATTCGTACGCGGGATCGAGGATGGGGGCCCAACCTACCCGGATCCACTCAGTTTGTTCGTTTCGACGTCCGGTGGTTTTCTGTTGACCCGAAAGGCATTCATTGAAAACGGGGTGTAGCACCGCTCTTGGGGGTTGCAGAAAGTACCAAGAACAGAGTTGAATAATAATCTAGCAGAACAGGACAAATTAATAATCTAACGATTTATTAAGTAGGTGAGAATCCAATAACACTTTGAGACCGTCCTTAGAAGAGCAGCTAACTATCTCTAGTGATAGATCGTTTTAGTAGTTGACAACTCTATAATAGAAGAACTGTTGTCTTAGGAAGATGCGAGGTCGAAGCTTATAGAGTTTCTTGTCCTGGCCTCTTCGATTGTTATCACTTACTAGGGTTAAGAGTTGTTGCACGAGTCTTGTGCTAAGGAGAAAGTGTGTAAGAATCAGGTCACCGCTGAGTCAACGAAACTCAATTTGATAAAGATCAAGAATTTCGGGGCGAGGCTCGTAGGAGAGATGCGGTAAGCCAGTGACCATTTTGTTGGCTACTCGCCGGACACGTCCAATGGCGAGTATGTCTTTCTTGTAACCGGTGTAGACGACTTGATTGGCATACTCGAGCAGTGGTCTGATGTAGACTCCCTAAAGCGTGTGGAAGGCGTTCCGGTTTATGTGGGGGAGGGTTCTTTTGATCATCTCATGAGTCATAAAACCCCTTTTGGCGGCCAGCTGGTGATGATAAGAGAAGGACAAACCAGACGACAGCAAGATCCCCTGGTCATTTTTGAGGTCTACTTTCGTGATATCTACTACACTTTGTGCACCATGTATCACGGATAGGTTCACGGAGTCCCCTCCGAGTGACATGTGCGCACACTTACTGTCGTTTAGAAGGAGACTCCAATCATCTGACCAGCACTTAATACGATGAAGGTCAATCTACAACGCATTGGGGCTACAGGCATTCCAGATTTTTAAGTCGTCGGCATAAAGGAGGGGTTGCTGGAGATCAACTCGGGGAGATCATTGATATAGATCAGAAACAACAATGGGCCAAGTACCGATCCTTGAGAGACTCCCACAGGGACTGGGATGGAGACGAAAGGCCTGAACCGGTTTTTACTCTGAAAATCCTATTACCAAGAAAGGAGGTTATCCATCCGAGAACCTCTCCTTGGATTCCATAGGCTTCTAGTTTATGCACCAGAGGACCGTGTGGGACACGGTCGAGGGCTTTGGCAAAGTCGAAGAGGATAGCATCCGGGATATGACCACTGTCTTTGGCCTCTGTTAGGCTAACCATGAAGGTTAACATATTAGTTATGCATGACCGATCGGAAAGAAAGCCATGTTGGGTCGAAGAGTAAAGGTTATTCGAGAAGAAATGCTTAAAGATAGTGTATTTTAACAGTCGCTCCATTATTTTGCATGAGATGCTGGTAAAGGTGATCGGCCGATAACTAGCAGGAGAGTCACGAGCGCCTGTTTTAAACATAGGTGAGACAGTGGCCTCTTTCCATGCCTCCAGAAGAGTGCCTGTCCGAAGTGTCTGTTTAAACAGATTGAAGAGAGGCACCGCCAAACCAAGAGCCGCTTCTTTGAGGATCTGGGATGGATCTTGTCTGGTCCCATGGCACTATAAGGATTGATCTTAGACAAGAGGTCCTGACCGTCGGACACAGAAAAGTCAGCTGTCAGGATGGGGTGTTGGAAGTGTCTTTGTGAGAGAATTAGATGCCAGTTTGGCGCATCCACATTGCAGACTGATGAGTAGTATTCTCTGAACACCTAAGCAACCACTTGGGAGTTGGAGGAGGTTTCCCCGTCGGGAAGTCGCACAGAAAGCGCTGAGGGCTTAGTTTTCTCTTGCGACGTGAATTCTTGAAAAAATTCTTAGTCTCGTAAGCTGCCTGTAAGATTTTTACCTGTGCGTTTTAGGTGTGTTGCCGGATTTCCCGCCTGCACCTGTTTCGTACAGAACGAAAGGTCTCTAGATCCTCTGGCCTACCCGTTAGCTTATGCTTAGAGAATAGACGAGAACGTACTTCAAGAAGGCAGCGTATGTCCCTTGGAAGCGGTGCACGAGAGGAGTACTTCCATAGTTTCCCAGGAACAAATGCCTCATCGGCTTCGTGAATGGCAGCTTTAAAGAAAAGGTGGTTTAAGTTCACTGAGCCGGATGTGAGGCTGAGTGTGCTTAAGAACGCCCTTAGTGAGTTAAGGTCTGCTTTCTGGAAGTTTCGGAATGAAGTCTTCGTTACAGCGTTTTGGGACCAGTAACGAATAAAGTTAAAGGTTAGTAGCATGTGGTCACTATGCCCTAGCTGTGGTTTGCTGACCACTCGGTCTACCAGGTGAGCCTCGTTCGTAATGGCCAGATCGAGCAAAAAGAATGTCTGTCCTGAACGGCGCCTTGTAGGTAGATCGACATGCTGTGTCCAGGCTTTCTCATGGATCAACATTGCCATGGGTTTCAAGAACCCGCAGCCACAGCCCTCATGAGTAGCCGCCATAGAGTTGAGTTTGGGTGCGTTGAAGTCACCCATGATAAGGAGATGGGAGAAACGCAGGGTAGACGTGAGTCTGTCTAGGGTGGCAAGAATAACCTCGTCGTCGGATGCACCGCGTGACGGCGAAAGACCCATCACACTAGTAAGAGGCGTGTCACGTTTACGAAGCTGGAGTTTGATCCAGAGCGTGCCGCATTTATCTGAAAAGGTCAATTCCTCTAAGACAGCTGGCACTGGGAGCTTCCAAGTAAGGAAAACGGCGCAGAATCCCGTGCGTCCACAGGAGTCCGTCCGGTACAAAGAGTAACCAGGAACATGCAGTTGATTATCACTGATATCCGCGAAAAGCCAGGTCTCTGTTGAAGCAAGAATGTGAGGGCTAGTGTCGCGGACCAGGTTTCTGATTTCTGGGAGTTTGAAACAGTTCAGAAGTTTGAACAAGACAGTTGGAACGCGAAAACTGGCAGATGCAAGCATTTCGTATTGACTCGTCAGTACCAAATTTACAATAACATGAAACAGGTTTTTTATATCAAGCATTTAGGGGGGCAGGGTGGATAGTCAATTGGTGGTTTAGGAAAGGTCACTAAGTCCAGAGAAGGGTCAAGTTTACGAGCAACTGTTTCTGAACACACAAAGTCGGCTTCAGTCGATCGATTGCAACCGCCTCAGCAAACCGTAAGAATCTTGGATTCGAGTGACGTAATGGGATGCTGAATGCACAAATTGGGTCGATAACGTGACCAGTGGTCAGGACGTGTCTCGCGACTGCGGACGCTGGTTGCTTGCGTGTTTCAACCACATTTGCTCTATCAGACGAGTCGTCTATAGAAAAACCACGTGTTCCGGTCAATACCTGAACTTCAGTAGCTTCACACCGGTCCATCACAAACGCGCACTAATGAATACACTATTCACACGAGCAAGGCGAATCTGTACACAGGATAGTCTTGCGAGAGAATTAGACTTGATCACATCTACACTACAATCTAACGGGTATCCAAAAAGGTTCATAGAAAGGCACAGTAAACGGAAACCACCTTCCGAAAAGGTGGCCACAGTGAGAACGAAGAGAGTTTGTATAGAATTGCCTTTTAAAGATGGTTATTGGATGCATCAAACAACTCAGACTAGTGAATTCGATTAAACGAACATTTAACGCAGCGGAACTCCGTGCATCAGCCCGGACCCAGAAACTGCCCGTCCATTCAATCAGAGGAGATCAGCCTATCGGTGCCACCTCACATTGTGTCTACCAATTTACATGCAACTGCAATGAAAGTTACATAGGCAGAACCGAGAGGTGCTTGATCTCCAGAGTGAAGGAACATTTGCCTAATTGGGTGCAGAACTCTGTATTACGGAAGAACGACAATGTGGTTGAAACACGCAAGCAACCAGCGTCCGCAGTCGCGAGACACGTCCTGACCACTGGTCACGTTATCGACCCAATTTGTGCATTCAGAATCCTATTACGTCACTCGAATCCAAGATTCTTACGATTTGCTGAGGCGGTTGCAATCAATCGAATGAAGCCGACTTTGTGTGTTCAGAAACAATTGCTCGTAAACTTGACCCTTCCCTGGACTTAGTGACCTTTCCTAAACCACCAATTGACTATCCACCCTGCCCCCCTAAATGCTTGATATAAAAAACCTGTTTCATGTTATTGTAAATTTGGTACTGACGAGTCAATACGAAATGCTTGCATCTGCCAGTTTTCGCGTTCCAACTGTCTTGTTCAAACTTCTGAACTGTTTCAAACTCCCAGAAATCAGAAACCTGGTCCGCGACACTAGCCCTCACATTCTTGCTTCAACAGAGACCTGGCTTTTCGCGGATATCAGTCACAGCGGAGCCTTTCAAACTCAGGTGGTTAAAGAGCGAGAATTTCAAGGCGAGCCTCGTAGGAAACATTTCTGCCAGCCATCAGCCGTTTTGGTGGCTACTTGTAGGACACGTTCAGTGGCGAGTATGGCTTTTCTAAAATCGGTGTATACCACCTGATTGGCATACTGAGGCATGCTTGAGTAAGACCATTTTAGTGGTCTTATATAGACCCCGTGAATCATTTGAAAAACATGTCAGTGGGTGGAAAGACTGTTCGTGACATTCCAAACGTTCCACATCTCTTTTTGGCGGCCATCTGAGGGCAATACATGAAAGATTAATCAGACGATAGCCAATGCCTTGGATCTCCCTTTAGATCAACTTTCGAAGAAGATGGCATTGAATGCGTGACCACATCCTTCGGCTCCTTTTGGGCTACCCATGAAGATTAACATACTGGTTACGCGTGACCGGTTTGGAATGAAGCCAGTGTGGATAGGACAGAAAAGTTAATCTAAGAATTGTAATATCCCCTAGTGAGAGGAATCACGTAAGCACTAGTATTCCCCTGTGCATGGGAAAGAGCGTCTACGTCTCACCGAACTGGTGAGTCAGGAGTCGTATTCACAAAAGCACAATTGGGCTAAAATTTTCAGGAAGGCTTTGTTCATTGCCACATGCAAAAGCAGGAGCATGGTGGCAGGATGTGATGTAGTGCATCAGTCAGCATAAACGAGCATCTTACAACCATCCATCGGTCCCTCTCGTTGACGATTCCTCTGCATAGTCCAGGTACGTGGCTTCCATGGGACCCCAAGTGGAGGAGGAAAGTATAGGTTTTTAACAACGCAGTTTGGTCGGCGTCAGTTATGTTACATACTAGATACTCGGGGATAGCACGTTTTAACAGACACCTCATCACTTTGCACGAGTTACTGATTAGGCTGATCGGCCGATAATTGGCAGGAGAACGTCGGTCGCTGGCCTCAAACAAGTGTGTGTGGCGGCCTCTTTTCATGCTCCCGGTGGATTGCTGGACCGGCGTGTCCGTTGAAGGCTCCTGTAGTTAGACGACCAGCTCTACCGACTTTCCTACCCAGTATAAAATTTGTTTTCGTTATATGATCTCACCCCGTAGTTCCCCCCTCGATAGTTCACGGTCGTCATTAAACTCACATCGATCTTTCCAAGTCTCGTTCAGTACACTTGTTAAGATGATCTTTCAATCTTCATTAGTGTGTGCTTCGCTTGCGGACCGATCTGAGGACTTATGACGTCACCGTGCGAATGCCTGTTGGCCTGTCTGCACCCATCTTTATTTCTGGTTTACACCTATTTGAGCCGCATACATACATCGCTCAATAATTTTGGTATGACGGCTTCGCGACTGATTAGTAACCTTAGCGGAAAACTCTCTGTTCGCCAATGTCCTTCGTCCTGCGGAGCGCACTTGTCGTTTTATCCCCTTCAAACGCAAATATTTTGGCGTGTATTAATTACCTAGCTGATTATGTTACTAACACCGCAGTGGCCGATCTGACCTGTTTTCCCTACTGAGGTCCGTTTTGCCTACGAGTTCATTGGCGTTCTAAGCGCAACATTAATGTCTTGACCGTAACTGCGCATTCCGTCACTTGCAATGTCTGTTTGGTCAGATTATGGAGAGGCAAGTCCAAAACAATGGGAGCTGCTCTGCGTCTGACCCTACTGCATTAAGAGGATTAACCTTAAACAAAAGGTCCTGAACATCGAACAGGAGTCAGCTCTTAGTAGCGGATTTTGGAAGTTTCTCTGCGTTACAATCGGACGCCAATTTTGCGGAATCACGCTGTAGATTGCGGATTAGTACCCTTTAAACACCTCGGCCACCACTTGAATGTTTGATGAGGTGTTCCACAAGGGTCCATACTAGGCATTTCACTGTTCCTGCTATTTTTAGTCACACAACAGCTGTTGGGCAATCCACCTACACATGTGGGCGGACAATACCAAAGTGTGGCGTACGCCACTATCCCCCAAAGACTGCTATTCTACGCTGGGATCTCGACGTCGTGCACAAATGGTCACCAACTAACGACCACCAGTTTGCACTATCAGGTCAAAATTGTATATATATGAGTAGCACGAGAGCAGCATAATCTGCCTGGCTGTCGAAGAGCCACTTACTTCTGTTCCCCAGTGGAAAACCTTGGGTCTTTATTCTAGGCGATCCGTCGTTCTAACAGCAATACCCTGGCACTGATCAAGAAAATTAACAAGTTGATTGCGTTTATTGAACTATTAAGAACACTTCCAGTGGGATATTTTGTGCATACCTTTGGTGTTCTAGTGAGGCTTGTTGGGAGTAGAAATACACGCATGCGATTCACACCAAAAGTAAGGCATAGCCACCCGTGAGTCTGTACGCCGATAAAAGTTATAGGCTTTCACTACTACTCGTATTCGGACAGGCTGGAGCCTGAGAGTCACTCGTATTGACTCGCAGACAGCTGTGGAAGACATGGTTTTCTTCTCTCAAACCACCACAGATGATCAGACCAGCCGGCAGAGATCACGAAATTAATTGGGCACAAGTGTAAGCTAGACATAAAGCGAAGTTTCCCAACCTGCAGATAGCACGGTTTTGTCCTGCTGGCTTGCGCGCCTTGGAATATCCCCAGCAGGAGTCGTATGGGTTATGAACATTTGTTCTCAGTATGTATTCATTTGTTACCGATATTTCTGTTCCTGTATGCGTGCTTTTATCCTGCCCCACCCCATAAAGTCCGGTTACTTTGTACTAACCACCCGCTGATATACTCGCTCAGTATTTCTCCATTTTATTATTCATGCTGTCCATTCACTTCGTTCCGATCAGTATTGTTGTTCTTCTGTCCCAACCCTACCGGATATGGTTATGGGTTTTTGTCTACATCACCTTGTCACAAAACAACGCGTTGCTTCACTGTGGTTGGGTGCTGATCGCTATATTCAGCACTTGCCCGTATAATATACACTCATCCTTTCATCGGTTCACGGAAATAAGGAAATAAGGTGACCACCCGGTAAGAGATTGAAGTTGCTGAAAGACCAAACTCTATCGAAAAGCACAGACCACACCGGAAGAAACTAATACGTGAAACCCCCGGGAGTACTGCGTTATCCGCCCAACAAGAAACCAGTTTTGTGAGGGTAAACCGACGATTCAGATTTTCTTGCTCACATTGTCTACTCACATGTCTGCTCAATCGCTCAAATATAGCGTTGTGCATCAAAAGTTACACAAGATTATCGTCAACAATTCAAGAATGACGTATCTATGAATTGCGTGTAGTATTGTTCGCGTGTTATGACGTCCACGCTCCAAATTTTGGGAGCAGTTTATCACTTTTTTTCCTAGTGATAAAGACTCACGTCAACTTTAGCAGTGTCGGGTCTCGGCGGACACTCACTGAGGCAGAAAGCACTTGCTGCGGTGACGAGTGCGAGATATTCGTACAAAGCGTTATGCAATGCTGCCTATATCAAAAGTGGTACCAATTCAAGCGCACCGGTCTCAGTGGAAACCAGTATAACCGGCTGGCTTCTTCATCTGCCCCCCTCATTCATATGATCCGTAGGTTCAAAAACAGCAAAACTGCTTTGCCCCTACACAGTCACGTGAGCATCACGAAAAGTGGATTGAAGAAGATAACCTACGGCTATGAATGCGGGATTGTTCCTAGTTCTGTCACTTGTTCGTGGACAGTAGAATGAACGGGTTCCAATGGACTCCGTCTGGTTCGAAGTCGGACATGCGGCCTTCGACTGATTCGCTCCTGGCGTTGTAATAATCAAGAAGATAGTAGCTCTCTCAACTGCGCACTTGGGGGAGGCCACAATTAGAAAAAAGAGTGTCCAAAAAGGGTTAGCACGAAGGGGTGTTCCTTCACAATCTCCATTCCAACTGCGCTAGATAGTCCAATTCTGATAACCTGTTTCCCGTGAACCTCCTGCACATTGCGCTTGACATCAGGCTGCACGCGAAGTCGAAAGAGAGACTGCATGGCTCTTCTTTAGCTTTACCTACCACACTCAACCCCAACAAAGTGCGCGGGAAACAGCGGCTTCGAAATCCACCAACACCAACCCAAAAGGCATGTCCCCTGATGGCTCCCGGCAAGAGAGCTGGGTGACCAGCGGACTAAAGGCAAGGCCGATACCATAGCGTACCGAAGCCACAGTAAACAGTTGAAGCTGTGGTTTCCGCTTCCGCAGTGTCCACCCAGGTTCCTGTACTAACAGTGCAAGGCCGAGATGCTGTTTCCGTAGAAGATGGTCCTATGACCGACCTCCTAATCACAAGCACAAGTGTTGAGGGCACGGGGATCCGTCTTCTCTATTACCCACTCAGTCTACCAAGCGGCACTGCAAAATCTCTTCATTCCACGTATTCGAAACCGAAGGAGCCCGTTGGGGCCACCTCCCACGAATCAGAAGACACTCCCTCGGCTCGCTGCATCAGGTCTTCATATTAATGGCCTCACGACACTACGCATACCTACCCTCCTAAGCGCTGTCCCGGCAAAAACGGCAGCAAGTTTTGACTTTAAGAATGGTAGTTAAACGCCTCGTATGAGCGCCGACGCGCACACAGGCGATGATGTTTCTCCAACAGCCGTAAAAGAGGGCCGTCATACCAACTCGGTAGAACAAGCAGTCCGACCGCAGGACCGTCCAGAGTACCCTCCTCGCTCAGAGTTCTGCTATCTCAAGATCTTCGCATTTCCCTTCCTCTCTGCTTGAAAATACAAAGGAGGAAGTATCCCCTAAGTGCATGTTCACGAACTATCCGAGCAAGTTCAACAAACTGCCGGAACTGAGACAGCCAATGCAACCGCACATCTGTGCCTCTGTGAGAATCCGGATAACGGGTAATACAAATGATAGTGGACTGAGTGGCCCAAGATATTCCGTTTGTCGAACTGACTGCACCCGAAGAAGAAAGGGGAGATCTAAAATTCCTCTTCAAAAGAATCTCCTGGCACACATGGTTTTCGGAGACTTTCGGTCCTCTAATAACTGTGACTAGCACTGCTCGTCCGTGTTTCACTGTTAGTGGAGGAACACTTGTTGTTCCCCCGTATCCATAACCAGTGATGATGAGATTAGGAAACCTTCCAGGGTTGTGGCGTTCATCTCATCTATCTATTATGGTCGACTTCAATGCACTCAAGGTAAGTTGAGAGTCTGGTTTTCCACAGGGCTGTAAAGGCGGATTCTCGGCCTCCTTATCGGTGGTCACACGATGAAGATCGTGGACATCATGCCAACGTCCAGATCCGACGTCATCCTGGTCAAATTCCTTATCTGCTGGATTTAGCTATCACAATCTAGGGCCACCTGGTAAACAGAATTATTGTAAAGCCTTCACTTAAGAACAGTGTCCATTCCTTGCTCGTCTCCGGTCTTTCCTGTCGTTGGCTAAGGCGACCGGCAAAACATTCACAGTTCGAAGTTTCAACTGGGCTGATTCTGATGGACTGAGGAGTTATCTAGAAACACCCATTCTTGAACGTGGTTTTTGTGAATCAGAACTACCATGCTTTCCAAAGCACAATTCAGAAAGCAGATGATTTATTCCTACTGCACAAACTGTGCGTCTTCTCCAATCGCCAACCTCTACCGCACAGAATGCGTTGTCTCCTTGGTAGCCGTTCTCAGTTATTCGCTGTGCGTGAACTTACTGGAAATCTGGGGGACCCATGTGCTTTCCACATTGTTCGGAGAAATGGGGAACGAGAAGTGCGTGAACACATTAACTCAGCGCAAAAAAAGTTTCTCCAAAATCCCTCGCGAACGTGGAGCTTTTGTTCAGGTACACACGCTGACCGAGAAAGGGTAGGCCCTCAGCTCTTCCCCTGCGACTTCCCGACGGCGGGACTTCTAAATCCCTACTTGTCGCCAAATTATTCAGAGATTAGTATGCGGCGATCCTGCATGTTAGATCGCCGAACTGGCACCTTAATCTACCACCGCGGAGCTTTTGGCAACCACTTATAACTGGTGATTTTTTTTATACAAGGTGTTGGAGACTATTCATACAATGTTAGTTCGTATGGTGCGTGGATCCTGAAAAGATCCGCCCAAGGATTCTAAAGGAAGCAGCAGCTAGCCCGACAGGACTCTCTTATAATCGGTATAAATAGGCATTTCGTGCTGAAAGTCTTCCTAGGGCATGGAATCAAGACACGACCATGCTGTTATCCAGAGGAGATCTCCGGCCAGTCAGCCTCACTAGCTTTCCATGCTGGGTGACGAACATTAACCAAAAAACACCGTTCTCAGACGCTTCTTATTGATCGATATTTTTCCATCCACTCATACTGCCTTGCTTCGTAACCGGTTGTGCATAACAAATATGCTCATTTTCATGGACACTCTGACAGAGGCTGAAGACAATAGCCTGATCTCTGCGACATTCCCGACAGTGTATGCAGCAAAGCTTTTCTGTCCGTCGGGTACCAAACATCTAGCATGCCAATAACCCAAGTTCTCCACGGATTGATCGCGATGCGAATGAGTGCCAGTCTGGAGACCACCCCCCCAATGAATGATTTTGAATGTGCACACTTGGAATTTGCACGCAATGAGAAGCGAGTCGTCTCAAAGTCAAGAGCTTCCCCAGTCTGAAACAGGCAGATCGAATCAGTTTCACTCACTTTTTGCACATATCGCCGCAAACAACTTTGCGAATTCTTAAGCAGTTACAGTGGGAAATTTTTCGCAGATTCTTTTTCTGGCTGGAATGCAAGTTGTGCTCTAGGTCGTTGTCTAGCGCGTTTTTTCTCTGATCTGTAGGATGACCGGCGAGAGCGGCTCCGAGTAAGTTTTCTTATGAAAATTGCATTTTCTGCAGGCTTTTTTCTTCTCATGGCTTTGAAAGTCCTGATTTTGTTAAACGTGAGGAGTATTCGGATTTCAAAATTCAGTATAGTGACACTTTGGCTCGTCGACATTCCCGGTGGTCACATCTTCTCTCCAAAAATTCTCTAAAAAGGGGAAGGCAACGTAATTACCCTAGTTGAATTTATAGATCTTATCAGTTAAAAGGTTTTGCCGGAAAGGGATCCCACCCGATCAACGCGCGGAGGTATTATGTTTGCCCTTATTCATTTGTCATTCAGATTTGGATGGAAATTTCTGGAGCAATGCAACGTCTACAAACATACCCTGGGTTGTATCGTTCACTGCTTTCACAACAACCTCCACAGAAATTACTAAACGTCATTTTGGTCGGTGAGTCCAGGCCGGTTTTTGACGACAAACCTTCATTGAGATATCCCGATGTTGGCTTAAACCACGTTGTCCATAAGGCGTTCCATCTTGTGACTAATATACTTGCCTGGGACGGTTAAAATTCCCACTCCACACCTTGCCCTTCTACCAGTAGGTCTTATGAGACACTTGGATAGCACGGATATTAGTTCTGTTCGTTTCGCAAGACTTGGTGGCTACCCTAGTAACACACTGGAACACTCAGCTGTTCCCTGAGTGATCTTTGAGTGTGATTCAGTTTCTTGGTTTAGCAGTCAACAGGTTCCTTCGCTTCAGTTGTGTAGGTCCAGGCTCAGAGTTTGTCTCCTTGGTACTGTTGAACAGAGCACCGGTGGGTTAAATTCGGCTGAGAACATCAAATTGATATACCCCGTAATATGCAAGCACAGAAGGTCTGACTTGTATGTAAGCACAAGGAGGAAAAAATCTCGCGGACAATCATGAAGGCGGGAGAACATTTTGTATGCATGTCAGTTAATAAAATGAACTTGAGGTAACCGTACGAAAGTGGTCTCGCGCATGTACACACCTGCACATAGCCAATGCTACACATACGATCCATCAGTTTTAAGCACTGCGCTCATATGTAAATGCGGTACCTCTGTAACTCTCTGATCGCAGAATAATGAGAGAAAGGGTGCTGTGTCACTTGTACACCTCAAAGAGTGTTTGCAAACTGCGCGTGCTTGAGGGCTTACTTAGTTACCTGTCTGATTACTTAATCACTTATTTACCACTTGGACGAGATTTTGTTAGTCCACCCAGTCCTGCTTGCTAACCGTCCAAAATTTCTTCAAGAAAACCCCCGAAATGAAAGTTGTAAATAGAGAAAACTGGACAAATTAAGAACGAGAGACCTAATTAGGGATGACTCAGTTCATCAGACCGTCGACCAATCACTGGAGACACATGAACTCGTTACTACTGATATAGTCCGATATGCATTGATGAGCAACGGAGGAGGGGAGGATTCAATGGCCTCCATCCCCCACCCCACTAACTGACGACCAATTCTGTAGCTCAGAACTGTGGCATGCTCCCATCTTTCTATTGGCATTTTATCTCCTATTTTCTCTTGATACAAATGATTTTGGCGCCGTTACCTCTCTATTCTATATAAAGCGCCTTTTATAGCCTGTTCATAATGGGTTCTTAATCAAGTGACTATATACGAAACATAATTAGATACCAGGAGTGTTGACTGTTTTTACCGGACCGCTGTCTCGGATTTCGGTCTGATTACACCATTAGATCATACCTGTTAGCCAACATGATCCAGCAGAACTTTAGAAGAAACGAAGAAAAAGAGTATACCAACAATAATAAATTAAAATATGCTATCAAGCAGAAGAGAATAAGGTCTGGAATTTCACATTGGACCTACAGTGTTTGTTTACAGTTGTTTATGATATCACGTAATAGGTGGTGTCAGTCTACCACCTGTGTACCTTCACCAGTAGTAGCGGAATTGCAAGCTTCCTTTTCGGCATGTACCCACCAGTGTTGTGTAGGTCCATTTAGTACTTCACATCTATGACAGAAGGTTTCGTAACAGCATTTTGTACAAAAATCAAAGGAAGAAATGCACACGTTTTAATACAGAGCTAGATTAAAACAGATCTACACGCTAGAACTGAACAGCAATTTAAGTCCAAACTAAATCGGAGAACACTCGGCTCCAGGCCGAGTCTAGATTGTGCTTACAGTTCTTGACTATTGGGGCCTTGGGCGCATATAAAGAAGCCTGTTTCGTAGTTCATAATTGGGTAAAATTGAGATACGCACCCTCCTATTGGCACTCGGCTTGTAGTCGAAAGAAGGTACCAGATGGTACGTCGGTAAGATCCACTACGATCTTGTGAACTACGAAGTCTTCACGAAGCCTTCTTCGCTCAAGGGAAAATAAATGGATGAACCTTAGCCTACCAGTATAATCCAACGACTTCATGCAACAGACTGTCCTAATATCTAACCTATGCATACGTTCAAGACCTTCTTTTCCTTCCGTAAGCCTAGACTCTAGGTCTGAATGCTATATTCCAAACGACGTCTGACGCTTTATATGGCGGAACCACTGCCTCCGGCTGTTTAGATAACTTTCGTGTGCTGAAATAGCGCGCTTCTTGTCTTTGTTACTGCCAAAGCGCAATACACCAAGGGATTAAAATCGCTCTGTATGTGAGCTTCCAAGGATCTCAAAGTATAGTAACTTGATTTAGCCTGATCGAATTGATCGCATTGGGAAGGTGCCTTCTGGTGGGTCTGTTGCGGTCTCTGATGAGGTGATCCATTTTCCTTGGTCAAGGGGTATTGCACCTAGGACTAAATACAACCAACTCGTACAATGAACGCGAGTGGGAGAAAACAAAGTTGTCGCAATGGAGGATTTATTCACTTTTCAACGGAGCCAAGGGGGGTGAAAAAGTCAAGTAATAAATGTGTTAGAGCACATAATATAAATGTATTGCTGTCAGTTTGTATAGACAACTTACACTACATTCACCATCACTCAGGTAACAGGATACAACATTAGGATTATATGCAAGATCATACTTTGGAACGTAAACAATAAGGACTTACACGTTACTGCCTTTCTGTGAGACCACGTAAATTATCAGAGCGAATGGGTTCGTTATTACGTAATATCTTGGATCCACCAGTTATTTTTATACGCCTGGGTTCCTGCTCATCAATGGTGTGGACAACTTCTGGAGTCGGACATTTGCCGGAGTGGTTAGAATTCTCCCCTTTGGGTATCAAATGACGTGGAGCAAGGGTTTCATCACTTCTTTCAGCAAAGCGTGCTCAGGCGAGTGGTTGGTTATAATCCAGTAACTCCGCATCTTCCACCAGTGGGTTGAATTTGGATTGACGAACATATTTCCGAAGAAGAACGGGACCAGTTTCAGTGAGCCGAGTTGGTAGGGTTGTACCGGATGTTAGTCTACGATTATTTGCGAATATTCGCTCATGCGGAGTAGCATTGGTCGTGGTACAGAACAAAGATCTGATAGAATACAAGACATCAAGTAGCGCGCACTCCCATTCTGCTGTGGGTAGGCTTCGTGACCTTAAAGAAGGTGTGATAGCACGCCAGCGAGTGCCGTTGGGAAGCTCGAATTGTCCGTTCGCCTCTGGATTATATGCAGTGGTACGACTAGATGCTACGCCCTTCTTCAGAAAAATATCCGAAGATCTGCTGATAAGAAAGTGTTCATTTATCGCTGTGTATGTACGTTAGCGTTCGGAAGATAGAAAACTGGCATTGAAAATACATGATTGAGAAGCCATGTCAGAACAAGCGAACGCAAAGGGAAAACGAGGATACTCATCGGTTTCAGTAGGAAGCAGAAGACTGCGGCTCACTGATGATAGCGGTTCCACGAAGTCTGTACTTGACCTTTCAATAGGTTAGGTTGCTTTTATGTTTGGGAGGAGGGACGATAAAAACGGGATATAAATTCACAAGTAACACATTTGTTGGCAACACTGTGTACCTCGCTCATAGAGAATAGAAGATTATGAGAGCGCACGAAATGCATCAACCGAACAACGCCAGGATTGCACAATGATTCATACAGAAATTTTGGATCGGGACCCGGCTTTGAGGGGCTACAATAACTGAGAAAAGGCATCAGCAACTTAGTTGTCTTTCCCAGGACGATAAATAATTTCGTACTCATAAAGAAAGAAACCGATCCTCCAGCGTGTGATTTTGCTGTTCTTGACCTTTTCCTTGTGTTTGATTGGACATAAATGCGACTGATAGCTGATCAGTTATCAGGCGAAAGTTTCGTCTCAGTAGATAGTGCCTCCAATTCCGAATCGCTTTTACTATTAGGTTAGCTTTTTTAACTGAAGACTGGTGCTCCTGTTTGTTAGGGAGTGTTTAGAAACGAAAGCAACCGGTTTACCATTTCGATTAAGTGTGGCAGCAATAGAAACATTGAAAGCACCCGTTTCAACGACCAGAGGGAACATTGCATCCACTGTGATGACAGCCGCATGCTCCACTTCCTTTTTCAGATTTTCAAAGATGGTGCAAGCCTCAGATGTTAACGAGAATGCTGTGCTATGTATCAGAGGATGTATCTTGTCCTAAAACTGGAAGATCCATTGCGATTGATAGGTAAACATCCTGACAACTCACTGCTGTGATTTGGTGTTTTTGGACGGGTCTGGATTTCCGAGAGGTTCGGGACAATCAGGATCCGGCTTGATAACTCCATGAGACACATCGTACCCCAGTAACTTAATGCACCTGGAAGAAGTCACACTTTTGGGGTCATTAAAGTAATTCCGGAAGCCTGGGCTACTTTCATGAAGTTAAACAGATTCTTGCTATGTTCATCGGCAGTCTTCCGGAACATTGTCGATGTATACACACGTGCCTGGAAGCCCATCTGTCATTATCAACTCGTCGGTTCTGTGCCGGAAAACTGCCAATCCATGAATGACGCCAAACGGGATGCGGCGAAATTGATACAAATTTCCACAATTCTCGAATGCAGTATATGGCTCGTTCTAATTCTTCAATGGTGTCCAGTAATATGTCGTTTTTGAATCCTAAGTGCTTATGATATCATATTGTGCAATTTTATCGACTAGTTCATCACTCTTTAGAAAAGGGTATGCGTTATCATCATCATCATCATCATAGACAACAATACATCAGTGGTTAACACTAATGCTTAACTGCCACACAACCATGAAGAAAATGCAAACCCTATATAGGAAGAAAGAGAAGGAAAAAGAAGAGGACGGAATGGGACCTAACTACTGAATGTAACTACGGCTATATTCAAACATTCAACATCAAGGTGCCTACACCTTGCAAACAAACAATCGAGCTGCAAATGAGAGTAAGGCGTCATCAGCAAGATAGCTTCCTTACGGCCTTCACTGTCCGCGTCATTCACAGACAACTCGGCCAAACAACGACAACATTCACACCACTGAGCTCGATTAGCCGCCATCTCACCTAGAGTCTCCAGCCACCGACTCTGTGAGTCGCGAGAGCCCCAGCCCGGCAGACGAACTCGATCTACAGTGGCCAGCCCCTTGGTGAACGACCTCATTTCCCTACGCCAGGTCATCTGTCCACCTCGCACCTTACGCCAGTCGGTCGCAGTGTCGGCGAATAGTGCTCGGTGTGGGAGACGACTAGCTGGCATCCTTAACACATGACCTAACCATCTAAGCCTGTGTAAACGTAGAGATTGAACAAAAGAACTCGTTTGACAATCACTACCAAACACCCGCTTTCTAACCTCTTCGTTACTTACACGCTGGTGCCACCCGATACGAGCGATTGAACGCAGACATCGGTGGTCAAATACTTGAAGACGGTTCACGTCTTCTACCCTGAGCGGCCAGGTCTCGCTGCCGTAAAGTAATACGGCCCTCACCGTTGTCTTATATACACGACCTTTAAGCTTCAGAGAAATACACCTCTGTCGCCAGAGATGCCTCAAGTTAGCGAATACCGCCCTAGCCTTAGAGATGCGCGCTTCTATTTCATTCCCTACACCTCCACCGCTGCTGATGCAGCTTCCCAGGTATACAAACCGGTCAACAACCTCCATGACTACATTATCCAACATCAAATCGACGTGGTCACAGCAATCCTGCAGAAGCACTTTGCATTTTGAGGCTGCAAAGCGCATTCCGAAGTATTTAGCAGAACGCGTCCAAGAAGGTAAACCGGTTGATCCTTTGATTGTAATCAACAACCGTTCTTTTCTCCTAACGCTCGTTAGGGGTGAGGGGGACTCACGAGCAAATGAATGGTTCGGTCAATCCTTTCTTGAGTAGCCGATCGATTTCAGTTCGATGAATCCTTCGTCGTCGCTATAATAACATCGTGATTTTGTTGCAGTGAGCTCACAATCGGATGAGGGCTTGCCAAACAAAAGTGCAGTGAGATGCGAGTACAAGATCAGCCACAGAGTGCGGAAGGTGGTTCTGATCCACCAAAAAGGATCCCGACACATTCGTGAAGTTTCAAAAAACCGGAATCAACAAGGACATTTACACAACGCTTTGAAAGTATAGGGAGTTTAAAAATTTCATACATTCCTCCTGAAGCAAACTGAAAGAAAACAATGTCCTACCGTGTGAATGGTGAGATCAACGTTGGCCGTTGTGATACAACACTGAGATTCCAAGACATCCCTTTCACACTTCTGAACAACGGATAAAGAGACAGCTCCCACTACCAGTGTCGATCACAGCATGCAAAGTTTGTCCGTTAACAATGAGTCAAGTAACAGAATCCGTATGACATTGTGGGGACCGAACCCACGGTCAGCGACAATGTTACAGTTGAGGTGTTTGCAAGAGACTCGCCTACCCCCTGCCGTTGCAGGTATCTTCGCATGCGACACATTTAGCACGCGGATGTTCAGAATATTCACAAAAGAAACATTTTGATACGGTAGCAGCAATCGTGATAATTACTCCGTAACGTTTTTTGGTGGAACCGCAAACTACCGAATGATTGTTATATGTTCGAGATTGCTGAAACGCCATTTCCAGCGATCGTGCTTGGTCGAAGGCGGTTTGAAGTGTTAATTTCTCGATGGCGTCTTCATAGGTTTTGCAGTCGGATAGGGGTTCATATACTGAGACAGAAATGTGATTGAACAAAGCAAACAATCTGGATGGATTTCCGGGTCCAGAAGAATCGATGAAAAAAGAGAATGTCCTCAATCAGTGTTTTCACTGTTTCGCAGAACCGGCTGCGCATGGGGTCCACGTCGAGTTGATCCGGTCGTAGAAGTTGAAGTTGTTGCTATATCTACGATTGAGTACATTCATCTCACACGATGAACGCGAGAGGGAGAAAACAACTTTGTCGCAATGAAGGCTTCAATCATTTTACAATAGAGCCGGGAGAGCTGAAAAATCCAGGTAATAGTTGTTGGAACACTTAATATGAATGTAGTACTGTTAGTTTGTATCGACACAAACTACGCCACAAGGAGTAAGTCCCTCTCGGTTGACCAATCAGAGGGTTTTGCCAGGTCAAGTTGGACGACATCCAGATTTGGATTTCTAACATTTTTCGGATCCTCAGCTAACATATAATATGGAGACGAGAGGGAGAATTAGAGAAAGCAGAGGTCTCAGAACCGGCCTCTGTGCAACTCCGTTGGAAACAGGATACTCTTTTTAGTTGGGTCTTCAAATGATAACCTTGAACATTATTGCACTCCATCCACTTATAGTCGCTGCTATCCGATAATACTGTGGTTTCAGGAATAACAAGCGATTATCCACTGAATCAAACGCTTTTCTGTAGTCCATATAACATACTTTCACCAGTTCTCCGTCCAAGCGTTGTGCTATTTCATCAAGAAAACAATTTGACCAGACGACCTCTTTCTTACAAATCCCTGTTGATTAGCATCCAGTAGCTTGTCTTTTGTTGGATGCTCAACACTTTTATTTCTAATGACGGTTCGGCGCACTTTCAACAAAATGCAAGTGGAACTAACCCGTCGATAGTTACTGGATGGCTCGTTGGCTACACCTTTGTTTAGCGCTATGATATTTGCCCCCCTACAATCCTGGTTCGTTCTACCTTCCTTGTTAGAGTGATCAAGCAGATTGGCTAATGGGATGAATAAAACAGCTGCTAGCGAACGGATGATCGGCGCGTGATTACCGTTCAGTTCTTGCGCTTTTTAGGAGCTTTCTATGTTCCTTGTGAGTCATTTCGTCAGCTAATACAGTCAGGAGGTTTAGGGTAGAGTTTTGGCGATTATTCTCTGGGTGAACTCCTGTGAGGTCCAACGCAAAATGTTTCGCCTTCCTCTGAGCACTCGTAAACAGGTTCCGGTCGGAGAGCTTGAGGCTACCTATTTCTCTGCGCATCGTCAGCTTAGATTAAGCATACACGTAGTATCACTCTGGATTGACTCTGGCACCCCAAGCTAGACAGATCAGGTGTTTTCTTGCCTTCCGATAGTGCGGTCCCTTTCACCAAAGTATAGTAAAAACCACCTGTGACCAGATATTTTTCAAAAACTAATCAGGCTCTCTTTTTCACTCTATGTGCTTCAACTATTCCGATTGTCCACTAACGGAGTCGACTTTGTAGGCAGCGTCTGGTCAGTGGAGTGTGCCTTTCTGTTCCCGAGCTTCTCCTCCTTAACTGAGGGATGACTGCAGTTTGGAGTTTATGTCTGGGATCAAGTTATTCACTTTAACTCTCTTAAAGTTACCGGTTAACTTGCAAGGTAGAGATTGCCACCTGATTCAGAGCTGTAAAGTAATGGGTGCCCAGTCACATTTTCCAAGGGGAACACACATAGCAGATGAACTAACCACAAAATTAAGCAGTGAGGGGACCTGCCTTATTCAAAATCGCAAGGTTCATATCACGTACTGATCCAACCTGTTGTCATGAGGGAGTTTTAGCAGTGCGGCTCCAAAGCTTGTTGCAGAAGCAAATTTTTCTCTCAATTGATGTCAGTTGCGTTGAAGTTCTCAAGGATTAGCAGGGTGTGATTTTGCCGTAATAACCTTCACGAGAGATAGAAGCTTCTCTCTTTCGATGGCTTACGACATACACGATTGAAATGGTCTATATGTTTGACTTCACCACTATTAAGCGAACGCCTGACGTACTAAAAAGAGAACTCTATAGCTAGGCATATCATTCGGCACTTAAGAATAACACACCTCTCTGCTACTCGTCAGGTCTGTCCTGCGTATAAGATCTCTATCACCCCGGATACAGCCCATTGTACTATGCATTCGGCTTGAGCCAAGATATTGTGTTGACACTGTAGACAGTAATCAGGTCACTCCATTTTTTTAACGTTCCAGGCGTTCGTGTAGTAGGTTCTCATCCGTTTGAGTATCTACCGGCCAGATTGTTCACACTGAGAACCATTGGAAAGTATACCTGAGGGCAGATTCCATTTTTTGCGACAACGATAGAGGGCACATTCTTGATGCTATGTTAATGGACTCAAGATACACGAAAACAACCAGTCTAGATCTCCCATATGGCGAACTGGTTCCGATTCCGCAGCCGTAGCACACGTCTTACTCTAATATCTGCTCATCCCCCCACAAAATATAGTTGACATATGGTCTCAGCTCGAATGATAATCGTTTGTTTTCTCTTGAATGCAGTTTAGGAATATCATTTGTTGAAGCATTCCTCTGTCTATCGACAGCCACTTCGAAATTGTTCGCCAGATGTTCCTGTCTCTCTCCGCAAGTCACTATCCGCTTCCAGCCTAGCTACCTGAGCACCTAGCACCTTGTTCATCGGTAAACGTCAACGTTTCAGCTGCGGTAGTATCAGCCATAGAGAGGGGAGGAAATCGTTTATGTCCGGACCTGTGATCTGGTTGCGCCCCTATTTCAAACAGCCAACGAGGACCCTACCCTACAAATTTTTTTAAATTAAGTTTTCACCCCCAGTTTCCCTATTTACGACGGGCGGTAAACGGTTTACAGCAAACGAAAGGTTCGTTGTGATGGGTGAACTCTATGGATTGTGTTGGCTTGTAGGCGGAAGCCGGCATTGACGTGTACGGTTTACCTTATGTGCTTGCCTTAAATCTAGGCAAGATTACTACTTCCTGTGTTGGGATCGGCAACATTGTTGTCGGGCGTTGTATTTACACCTACTGGATCACTACTAATGGACATTGTATTAATAGCCATCTGGGAGATCTACATCTGTTGCTATTAAGTTGGATATCATCTAGTCCGGTTTGAACTTCAAAGAGCCACCGGGGCAGAAGCGTAAAAGTAAACGTCTCAATTAAAACGTTGTATGGCGCGGGACCTCGCGCCAACCAGCTTAGGACAAAAACTACACCGTTTGACCATGTATATGGGATATGTACAGTAGAATGGCTTGTCTCCAGCAGTGCACCGTATTCAGATACATCCAAACACTAAATAAATAGAACCGATACACTGACGTTAATGTCAAAAATTTAGATCAGTACAAGGCAACCCGAAACAGTTGGACAATCGACAAAAATAACAAGATATACAACTCTGTAATGAGATAAGCTAGGGTTGGTATACCCCCGCAATATAAAAGTATGCGTTAGTACGTAAAAAAACTACACACACACTAGCTTTACTTTCGAAACTTCAACTGGCACGAGACAACCTGATTCAAAATCGAATCGCGCAGCTCCGGAAGAAATTACGACTGCAGGACTGATCTGTAACTTAACATGACGGAACAATGTACACAATCCAACCAATGTAAACAGCCAACGTAAATGACTTTCCTGTGTCCTTGGGCGATAATTGCTTTCTAAAGCCAGGGCAGCTGATAAATATTGGCGTTTTCAATGTCCGCACTCCGATAAATTGATCAGTCATCAGCCCCGACAAGTACTCTCAAGTCTGGAGCTTGGTATGTGCTGTGTCAAAGACACGAGTGTACTATTGTAGTACTGTTATTCACTTAAGTTCACTTGTAGATCAATGTTGATCCAAAAGCTTTCTCGGAGTTTCTTCTGACGTCAAAGCTGGATTCCGTAGTAATGCTAGGATGTGAATCTCACTAAGTTCCAGAGCAAAACGATATTTGTTCTTTAGATGAGACCCAACTGTGAAAAGTCGGGGCTTCGGCTGGATTCGGACCAGCGACAGACACAGCATGCCTCAACGCGGCAAGCGCTCTACCAGCTGAGCTACGAAGCCACGTTGAGGCATGCTGTATCTGTCGCTGGTTCGAATCCAGTTGAAGCCCTGACTTTTCACAGTTGGGTCTCATCGAAATTCATAAATCTTCCACACTACTTATTAGTAATATTTGTTCGTTTGGACCTCAGTGGACAGTCGCTTATGCACCATCAGTCTCAACACATCGGTCAGTCTGTCAACGTAAATAAAAAAGCGCTGTTTGTTCATCAGATAGCTGTGCGCTCCAACGGATAGCTGTTTGAATGCTACAAAAAATACGTTCTACAACGCTCTCGTTGACCTTCCAAAACAAGCCAAGCATTGTGACATCATAATCCGGAGGAGTAGTCGCTGGGAGGTTTGTTCGATGCCCGGGCACAGCATACTGAACATGTTGCAGATGTGCGCACCTCACAGTCTCTGTACTTTGAACACCCCATTTGACCACAAGGGGAGGCGCCACGCCACATGGCGACCATCCTTTGTTTCTCAGCCATGGAAACCACTTAGACACGGTAGTCAGTTACAGGTGGCACCACTCTGTTAAAGACTATCGTGCGTTTTAGATCAACCACCTGGACTTAGATCATGGTGTTATACCAGTTTTGTTTTGTCATTTGTCTAGCGATCATACGGTCGTAAGTACAAAATGGTTAATTGGCATCCGAGCGAGGAGAGTGTGAAGAAAACTTACCGAGAGGCATTGGGCAACAAATTGCTCAGTTGAACTCACCTGAGAAAACCTAAGGAGCAGTGGAAACAAATCGCAGCAGCCGTGGTAACATGCTGTGACTAGGTAAATTCCGAACAAGCTATGTGTTTGCGATAGAACTGGATTTCTGTCACGTCGATGAGCCTTACAAGCGTCGCATGATTTCACTTGGCTCAGAATATGATGACGACCATCGGGAGGTTAAACGCAAGCTGCGCAAAAATCATGAGCATCATTTGATCGAACAGTCGAAGGAGACGGAACGAGCACTTTTATCTGGGAACAGTAGAAATCTCTTCCTCCTAACCCTTATTTGTACTGTGTAGGTGAGACCATGTGCAGGAAGGATGGTTCATTTGTAATCATCCAATCTCGTCGACTTAACAGGTGGGTTGAACATTTTGAGGAACAGTTCAGTTAGCCTCAACCAAATCACGCAGACGACGGTAACTGAATAGTCAGTTATTGCGTTCCAGACGGTCCTCTATCGGAAGCAGGAGTAACCGTGGAGCCTATGTTATTGAGGCATAACAAGGCTCCTAGATCAGACCTCCCCTCTCCTTAGTTCAAGGATAGTGAGCAGAGGCTGACATCTGGACTGACAAACCTCCTTCAGACGGTTTAGGAAACTGAAGAGGTACTTTGTGATTGGCGCTCATCAACAGTAACTCCCGTCTTCAAAATAGGGGCCCGAAGTCTGCGACAACCACAGCGGCATCAGCCTAGTGACTGTCGAGTCCGAGTTACTCACTGGCCTTATATTACGTAGGCTCACTAAGCCCAGAGAAAGTTAGATACGTGAAGAACAGACAGGATCCCGTTCCGGTCATGGGTGCCCTGATCACATTTTTACCTTGCGATGGATTTTGGGACACCGACACCTCTATAGGCAGCCGACGGTTGTGGTCTTTTTGGACTTAAAGGCTGCTTTTGATTCGGCTATTTGCGACGTTCTCTTGACTGCCTTATTCTCAAGAGTTCCGGAGAAACACGTGAATCTGTTGAGATCACTGTATGCTCACTCTGTACGCAGGGCGAGAGTTTTTAGACAATTGTCTCGGCGTTCACCACGTCCAGTGGAGCTCGCCATGAATGTCCGATCCCTCCCTTCTTGGTGTGCGTTGTTATGGACTAGATTCCGGAAGATGAGCTCGAGGAAACCAGGGAGCTTGGTGTTGAGCTTCTTCCTGGCGCTAGTTTGATTGACATGAAGTATGCGGGTGATATCGTCTTGCTTAACCCCTCTGCCGAGGGCATACAAACTATACTGAAAAGTTGAGCGACCGGACTGGTTGGCCTGGGATATGCTCTGCATCTTGAAAGTGCAAAGTACTGTTTCAAGACTAGGACACTCCAACTCTTATGTTCCTCATGGCAGACAGTCCGCTTGAGATTGTGAACACCTTCACATACTTGGTTAGCACTACTTCGTCAGCCTGTAATGTTGGCGATGGACTATCAGTGAGGACAGCAAAGACACGAGTTGCCTTTGCCAATCTGCGTCATCTGCGGAGTCGAAAGAAGTTCGGTTGTCACTGAGAGGAAGGGTATATAATGCTTGCGCACTTTGTTTTGTTCTGTGGTTCGGAAACTTGATCTCTTCGTCAGGAGGATACAAGCAGACTTGTGTTTGGCCTTCGGTGCCTCTGCCAAGTGGCCTACATTAAGTGAACTGATCGCTTAAACAGCGTGGCCTTTCGCCGGCTCCTATTCCGGAATGCGTAATCAGTTGGTCAGCTAATCGCGCTACGCAGCCTGCGATGGTTGGGTCACGTACTTCGCACGTCAGCTGAGCGTTTGCCGTACCGATCATTAAATATTGAGACAACCAACAGTTGGATAAAACCGTGTGGTGGTAAAGCAACCACGTGATCGCGAAATATGAAGACCTTGACTCTCTCATTGAGCAAAGCGGTTAGTTGCTGACTGCCTAGCTGGAATCCTTGTGATTACTCAGATCGCTGGTGAGAAACTCTATCCGAGACGGCGGTGTGCTGCAGACGATGACGTACCTGCATCCACACCATTTCCAGCTCTTCCGCCTAGGCTTCTATTATTATTATTATTATTATTATTATTATTATTATTATTATTATTATTATTATTATTGCTTTGTAACCCTCGCGGTGACGTTTCTATTGAAGGTTCGGTGAGATTCACCGCTTTTTTTCCTAAGCAGGCGGGCTGATTTTACGGCTCCTGTAAGGATCGACTTCATTGTATCATTTCCAAGGGCCATTTTTTGGAAGGATTTACTATGACGTTACTAAGACTAGATACAGAATCGGATTTTCTGTTCTGTCTAATATTTTGGGTTGTCCTCGGCAGTTTCATTTTGCGAAAATTCGTATAAAGGCCAACATTAATGCTTGTATTCAGCTGAAATTTGAAGTAATTGAGTTCAGCAATCAATATTATGCTGATTAAGATATACATCGAAGATCAGGAGCTTGCGCTGTCAAATTGGTATTCTTGCTTATAAGGTTGTGGCAGGCTTCCTCTGGTTGGATCATCTTTGAAGTCTCATATCTATGTATTTTTTTTACATTTAACACGTGAAAAACCACAGTATGAGAAAAAGGTAAGATGAAGGAGAGAAAAAAATTAGAAGAATGAAAGGGGAAAAATTACAACGATTTGCACAGTGACTCGTGACTTGAACGCCATTGACTTCCATTTTTCACCATATCAGTCTGTTCTCAACCGAAGCTGTTCATTGTCTTTTGGACCTCAGCCAGGAAGCCTGGGGCGCCCCACTGAAGCAAGCTTCATAGTGAGTGCCTTCATACCCCGAGCTCAAGTTATGCTTTGACCACTAGGTTGCCGCCTCCAGTCCAACCCACCACCCGCAAACAAAGCACGACGTGGCAGCCAGTGAGTTGACATTCGGAAGATGTGGCCAAGCCAAATTAGCCCGTGAGACGAGATCAAAATGCCCAAGGGTTGACAGAGTTCATACGTTCGGAAGATATGCTGGCGAACTTTGTCCTCGTTGACGCGGTGTCCAACCGCACATCGCTAATGCTTCGGAGACACCGGTGGTCGAAAACGGACACTATGGACATCCTCCAGACGAATCGATCAGGTTTCAGAGCCGTACACTAGGGCTGTCATCAAGGTGGCCTTGTCTACTCCGCCTTTGTGTGAAAGGCTGGGGTCATCCTAGCACCACAGATGGTGCAAATTGACAAACGCCATCCGAGTCTTCGCTATGCGGTTTGCGATCTCATCAGACATTCCACCAACGCTGATATGAATTTCCGGACCACCTTCAATGGATCACCAACAAGGGTGAGAACAGGCATAGAGCTGTACCAATCTCGCAACAATGCCTTCCACTTGATAGGTACAAAGGTCACATCAAACGTCTAAGATGTTCTGAGCTCCCTGTGAGCGCTCACAGATTAGGGCGATTTTATCTGCATACTCTGTCTCAAAATCGAGTGTTTGTGAACAAATCCACAATATCATATTAGCAGTTTGTCAGGATACACTCTGAGATTTCGTCCACTGCAAAATTACTTCAGAAGAGGAAGGGTGGACAACCCTGTCGAATCCCACTTGAAATGCTGAAAGTGGGCGATACGCTGCCATAAGCCCTAACTATGACAAAGTTCCGACGGTAAGCTGCCTCCAGGACGTTCCCGTAGTTCTCAAACACATTATTCTTCGATAGACATCTCCAAAGTGCAGCTCCGCCAACCGAATCGAAGACCTTTCTGTATCCACGAAGACGATATTGACCTTCTGTATGGACGGCGGAGTTCAAGCATCTGGCGAAGTGAAAAGATTGAACCAATGAATCCACGGTCAGGGCGAAACCCAGCTTGTTACCCACGGATATGTTCTTTGCGCGTTTTACTTAGCCCGTGGAGTGCAGTGGCTGTGAGCAACGTTGACGCAGTAAGAACGTGGCCAATCTCTCAGTGATTTTTCATACACTTGTTTCACAAACTTGATCTCGTCAGCAAACCAATGAACATAAGCCGGGCCGATGGCATAGTCAATAGGTTTGCTGGTCAGTTGAACTGCTGTTGGAACTGCTCAGCCCGGCGTCCCAATCTTCTTTGCAGGTTATAAATAGTTTCAACATTGACTTCGTAAATTGCCTCGATCACTCCGGGCTTCCTTCTACCAGTTGCTCGGATGTGATGGGAAAGCTTCCGAAAGTTCCAAGTAGCAGCGGCTTGTTCCAACTCGATAGTGTGTTGTGTCTAACAGGCATCGCTATCCTCTCAGTTGCTTTCGGGGTTCCAGGCGGGCAGCTTTACTGGCCTAATTATACTCACTGCTGAATGGAATATTCCGGCAAGTGTCGAGAAGTTCCAATGATCGCATAGAAGCCCAGCAGTTGGTCGTTGAACTGGTAGTAGTACTACACGAGGTAGTACCACACTCATGCATTACACGCTACTTATGTACCCAATGTGCTCCAATGTCGTATTGTGGGTGGGAACTTAGACTAGAGATAAGCACACACTGGTTAGCACAAGGCGCCTGTGTCCATTCTAGTTTGGATACATCAGTTTGTGGTTGGCGGCGAAGTAGTCTCCGACTAAAGCGCAGCGCGAACACGGCACTTAGCAGTACATGATCGGAATCCATATAGGTGCTCTAGATTTGCTTATAATACTGGAAACAGCCACGCCACCTGTAGCTGACGGCCATGTGACCGATCTGTGTCGATGATTGACTTGGCGATGAAAGTTGTCAGGTGATGTACTGACGCCTAGAACGTCGAGAATTAGTGGTCACTGGAAGCAGATTGTTATCAACACAGAACTACAACAAACATTCATCGTTGTCTGCTCGACGGATACCGTAGGAGTACGAGCCACCTAAGTCACGCTCGTCAGCGCTCAGGCTGCTTAATTCAGTGTTCAAGTATTCACTCGGCACTACAATGTGCGTGTGCCGCGCGATGTGTAGTAGGTTATCGAGCCGGTGGTAAAAATCATCTTTGACTGTGTCTGGACTGCATTCTATGCGAGTATATGCAGCGACACCAAACAGACAGCGTTTGTGATGGGTGCTTGTCGATGCTCTAACCGCACCTCTGAGTGTGACAACACAAAGACGGCCGTTGACGAGATCCAGTCAAGGAGCACCCTCTCTACGTAGACGTTCAGGACAATTCCAATACCGGCTTGATCAGTGACTTGAACCGTAGGGTCTCCAGATAAGCACACATTGTACCCGCGTGATGAAGCGGCTGACAGAGATCGGAGATGTAACACTCCGCTAGAATCCTGATGCCGTGTTTCAGCAAAACAACAAATTTCCATGGCTAGAGTCTCTGAAGTACGCTCAAGACCTGCTTGCTGGTCTATTTAACGGAATGTTCGGATATTGAAGATGGTAAGCTCAAATGACGAAGGCCACCCGAGATGGTTGAAACGTAGAGTATTACAACTTGCTGGTAACGTTGTGTTATTCCCAATCTGTTTATCAATTGTTTGTGTCCTTCAGACAAAGGGACCTTGGTGTTTGACACATTCTGATTGTGACTTCCGTCGTGAGCGGCAAATGAGGTAAGTCTCCGGTGTGCGCGCGAAAGCGAGGTTGGGGGGTCACCAAGTGTGCTGTTCGTCAAAAGAAGGGAAAGGCGACAAATTGGTTTGGTGCGATAAGATGTTTCAGAAGAGCAGAGCTGACTGCGGGCACCTCGACCAAAAGGTCGTGTCAGGAATTCATAGACATGATTCATAATTAATGTACGTTTGTAAGTTCATGATTGTGCGAGAAGAATACCTTTCGGTTGCCCAGATCGAAGAAAGGGGTTAGCCTGAGGGGCTCCGCCCGGAGCCTTTGGTTAAAAATTAACGTAACCCACAAGGCAGCGGGGCGAAACACTGGTTTCTTATCTCATGGGGGAAGGCAGTGACCAGTAGTGGTTCAGTTCATACGTCCTCCGGATAGAATCCATCCATCTAGGATGCCCAGTGCACATTGCCCGAGGTTGTGACAGAATCAGCGCAGTAGTTTGCGAATTCATCAACGAAGACGGATCTGATGGGGTTGGATATGTCCAGCCAGAAAGTCCATGGCCGACTGGACAGTTAAGGCTCATGTCTCCTGTTGCCGGGGGCCTGTCACCAAGTTAGTTCATACGCTCTTCGACTGGAGTCCAACCACTTAAGGTATCCTACACACCTTGTCCGTTGGAGACGGTGGTCACTGAGGCGATTCATACGCCTTCCTCAGAGGTTGTTTATGGTTGGCGGAGAGTGGGAATGTCGATAAGCCATATGGTTGGCATACCAGACAGACGGCATGTTATCCGGAAGCCCATGTGCTCCCGTTAAGGGCAGCTGAAACCTTTTATGTGGTGGGGTAACATACGCCGCGTCGTAGACCGGGCTCTCAACCGTGAATCCACCACGTCCTAGCAGTACTACTGCTTATTGTTTGCAAATGTTTATTGGCCAGGAGAACCTTGCTTATTTCACAGTTGATCTCTCCGCGGAAAGCCGTTCCCCAATTTGCAGCCTGGGGGTGCACCCGGTGATGTTGGGTTTAGCCCATCCGTTTTCCCAGGTACCGCAGCTAATTTATAGGACTACGGTTTAAACAGGTTTATCCTGTGATTACATGGCAGCCGCTAAAAGTTGGGTATTTTAGGCGTATTGGGATCCTTTATCACTGATGTTTATCTTCCACTGTATACATGGTAATAGGCTAGAAGTGAGGAGGTTAAGGGAAGAGTTGTAATGGAAAGGTTCAAGTAGTTTTATTCAACTTGCCCATGATTAGGAACAGATTTGGATAGGTATATTGCTTATTGTGACTACCACTGCATTGTTTCTCATGCCTTCTACCCATTACTTTTAGGGTGCATAATATCCTGTTTCAAATGATTGACATACACTATTATATTATGCTATGGCGCCACGGGGTATTCGCTTTTCGGACATGGGTTCGTCAGGTTCAGGTAGCTGTGTATTTTTTTGTTGTGCATTCGCATACCGCGTAGTCGGTCTATGTTGAGGACACTTCTACGCTACACAACTTAAGGATATATGAGACATTACTGCACTGTCCATCCTTAATTGTTAAAAAATGTGAGAAGCCTGTATTGACATGGGGGAACCACTAGGAGTTTGTGTACGGTTGGCTTGCCTCGATCAAAACCATCGTACTGGTTTCTTTCGTTCTTCAATCTACCTTCGTTCACAGCTCTCTCTTGTTTCGTTTGGGGTTAATCTTCCTTCGGCCTCTTGTGTTTAACCCGGATCTAGCAACACTGTCGTTATGATCAATTGTGTGATTTCTCTCTGTCAGCGTTTCTAAACGTTTGTCACAATTTGTTTCAGATGTTCCTCGCACGTATCCGGAGAATGTTCACTTCCGTAATCCTGACGATTCAAATAGCAAGTTACACTCCCTCGAGCGTGTGCTCAAAGCGTTTGCTGTTAGGTTTCCTCATATTGGCTATTGTCAGGTTAGTTCACATGGATGAGAGTTTCTGCTGTATTTTTGTTAATTTTGTCCATGCAGAAACTCCTTCAAGCGGTACTACGTACCATGTAACGAAATAGCTAACAATGAGAAAGGCCATTAATTACGACCCGTTTAAGAAATCGCTTATCAGTAGACATTTAGACGCTATTATACACTAGTGACCATGTATTGGAGGTGATTTTTCTGTCTTTTGAATATCCTCAGTGAAGCTGTAGATTCTGTTACAGTTTGTCTAAGATTACCTCATGACCGTAGTCACTAAGTGTAATCTAATCCGGCATACAATTGAAAACTAAACTACTTGGTTAAGATAGCTTAAATGATTTGATTCTCTATCCATGATTCCCCTCGACGAAGACTGCTGTTGCGTGCCGCCATTTTGTGCGTACCCGAGTAGAAATTACCCAACATGCTCCTACTAGTAATCGTGTAAGCTATTGACCAGAACCCCGTCACAGTAGGACGAAATATAGCCTGTTAATTTATTTTCCACCGAAAAATCTATGTTTTATATATTCCAAAGGTGATCAACAAACGTGTCATCTATAATAACAGACTATATGTTGGGTTTATTCACCTTGAGTTATTAAAAGAAAGATCTAATCTCCTACCTAGTGTTCAGCTTGCGTCCACTTCGCACCAATTCCCGATTCGTAGTATATACTCATAGTGATCACTTGCTATTCCGATTTGTTGCTCATTATGATTGAACCTTGAGAACCCGTCGACTTCGCGTGATGTTTCTCTTCTCTCCCGTCTGTCGACCACACAGTTGCCGGTTTGACCCTCAATTACCACAGCTGCTTGTATCTTGGGCTAAACATTCCGATAGAATTCAATGCACGTGTGATCTTGCGTCATATAGCTATGGACACTCTATAGCATACGATGTTTATGTCTAAACCGATGAAATCTGTGTGCGATCACATTCGATATAGGGATTGCTATCCGTGACGATCCGTCATATGGTAACCTTGTCGAGCACATGGTGTGCTCACTATACCCGGTAGTTGTATGCATGCGCCGCAGGTCAAGGAGCGAGTGTTTTCACATCAATAGGTCAGGTTTCGCAGGGATGTGGTGAATCAGCGCGCAAATACAAAATCTCCCCACTTTTTCACTGAAAGCCTCGCGTGTTTTCATCGTCTCAAGTAACCTAAGTGACCTAAGTTCTGACCTCTGAAGCGCGACTGTGGATCGCTTTACTCACGTTTACATCAACTCCTTGCCACTAACACTTATAATTTCCAATATGCTTCTTCCGATGGTGAGCCAGTACTTTACGTTTTTATAAGGCAAAGAGCACCCCCACATTGCTGAATTGGCATCTCTAGCCTACTAAAAGCGTGCTGAGCCGCCGGCTAGTCGTTACAGATTGAAACGGAGTTTTTCATCTCGGAAAGTTCCAACATCAACAGAACATCCAGTTACCCCTACTATCGGTATGATATCTCCCACGTCGGATGGTAATGAATTTATCAATCGATCTGCTGCGTTCTCTTTTGGGGAACTGCATGCCAGCGGCCTACGCCAAGGCTGTCCACCTTCACCATTTTTGTTTTATTTTGCGATAGACGATATAATTAAAAAGAGGGTTATTTCGCGTTCTGCTCACTGTTTCAGTATGCGCTTTGCAGCCACAAGGTGCAAATTGCTTCTGCAAGATGGCTGTGATTATGTAGATTCAGTGTTATATAATGGAGGCATGGAGGTTGTTGACTGGTTTGTGTCCTTGGGAAGCTGCACCAACGGCGGCGAAAATGAGGGAATGGAACAGAAGCACATATCTCTAAGGCGTTTTCGCTAATCTTGGGCACCTCTGGCGACAGAAAGGTATCTGCGAATAATAAAACATGATCCATTGGTCGTTTTATTTGTCTAACTTATTGATGTACAAGGTTACCTATCGTTTCCACCTCCAACCGTCGCGGTCGTACCCATTGCAAACGGATAATCTGCTGCATACTGTGCCTATCCGATGCAACTGGTATGCACAAGTCAGGTCTGGTCAAGAAAACCTTTATTCACCTGAAAAATGAGTATTCAGCACGGATATACAGTTGTAGCAGTAAAGGTATTCAGATCGAACTTGAATGTTAGCCTTGCGAGAATGTCTATCAAAGCACCCATCTGAATCAAATCACGGTGAACTAATAAAATTACGTCGTTATCAGCATCATTAGACAACAGTACACAAATGGTTCTCACTGGTGCTTACTTATCACATAAACACGAATAAAAAGCAAATCCTGTACTGAAAGAGTGGAGAAAAAAGGAGGAAGGGAAATAATTAGTAAAGACAGCTACGTCTATATGCAGACATTCAGCACCAAGGTGCCTACACTTTGCAAACAAACAACCGAGCTCTGAATGAAAACAAGACGTCATCAGCAAGACGTGTGCAATGCCTAAGCGGTAAATCAAGGTTTGATGTGTTGTTGGAGATGTCGCGTTCAGTGTTTGTGCCTGTGCTCCAATATTGCTTTGGTGAACGCTTCTGAATCACTGACATGTGAGCAGTTAACCAGAACTTCAGTGTCTACGCTGACACTTTTCCAGCTACCGATGGTAGTGCAGCTGCCGATTACTGGCGATGATTCGTCTAGTGTGCTTGTTTTGCAGGCTTTGAGTTGCCTTGTCTGGTTGTGCACTGTTGAGGTTTCATTTCGGAATATGATATTCATCGTTTTACTCGCGTTAACAACTGAGGAATTATCAACAAATAAGCCTGTAAACTTTGTTTGAGGTCCCAATTGTAAACTGGTTTATGTTGTGCGCCACCTTGCTGTTTCACTACTTTCCACATCCGAAGGCAGTCTTCGTTACATATATCTGTTTTCGTACGTCTTTTTGAGTATTACAGTTTTGTAATGATCTTAATCGCCCCTTTTCAGGCGATACCCAGTGTTGTGGCTGCAAAAGACGTTTAGCCTGGAAAGATGTTTATTGCTAGACATCCATTATATGGTATATGGAGGTACAGAACAACGACGCAAACACCGTTTTGGACGACTGACGTATATCCACATCCTTGGCAGTAATGTTGTAACCGGTTCTACGGCCTACATGTGCGTAAACAGATAGAATAACGGTTAATGAAACGGCCGATAACAGAACGACGGTCAATAGTAATAAGCAATGGACTACGGAGTATACACAACTAATTCGTAACATCCCGGCCAACCCAAACACTCGAGGCTAACGCATGAACACAGAAAAAGGACCGGTCTCCGGACAAAGCTCTTTTTGTGTCACAGTCCGAAGACTGTGACTAGCAACAAGCAAAGGTCACAAGAATGGATCAGACAAAAGTTCAAATAGTGTAGCGTAGGCGTGTAGTCGGGATGACAACAGTTATCACGACGGCTGAGGACATTCCTGGAGACCGGAGAATTACATGACCCTGACAAGGATGAAGGTCACTCACAAGTGAATTTTGTTCATCCTTTCTCACTCGCTCGATGTTTTCGGGGAACTGGCGACTTCCCTGACAAATGTAGTGACGTTCTCATTGGTGACACGTTTCACAAAGTGCATATACACGTTTCCAAGAGTCGCTTTCAGTGCCTGATCTTCCTGGCGCTGGGCCCTTCTGTTTAATTTCCGCACGTTCTAGTTGTGCTATACTACTGACAAACGAAACTGGGTGTTACATAACAATAGGACCGTAATGGTAGTTGTAATTGAAACAAGAAGAGTTTTGATTTAAGTATTTGTTTGAGTTGTCTCCACTTGGTTAGTCCAAAGATCAAACCGGCCACGGTGAGAATGTGTTTTGTGGTTCAAACTACTCATGCGTAACCTTTGTTAAGATAGATTTACCGATTAGCATCATATGGTGTGCATATTTAGCCATCAGGTATGAAAAAAAACAATTGTCATCTCGGCTGAAATTATCCCACCGTTTAGTCTCATCTTTATTATCGCTACACACAATTCGAAGGACAGGTTGATTTTCAGCTAAAGGCTTTTGACGCAAGAGTTACTTATCACCAAAAGATAATGACGCCAATAAAAAGCATGCATGTATAACACGTAATTAACAGTGTGACATAAAAACGAACGATGAGCTAGATAACCAAGTGTTTGAACTTGTCAAAATCCTGCTAGTTCTGTACACATGATTGTTGCATATCACTGCTTGAATATGCGGAGACTTGTGGGAGAGTTTCAGAGAGCAGGGTTGATGTCAGTATAATCCTTGACTCGTAATTCCTTTGCTGTGTGAGGCAGTACGAGCCTCGGAGCCAAAATCCTTTCGGTGCCGCTGTGTACCACTTAGTTCATGTCCTCCAGTACAGGCACGACGCTGTTGTGTTCCGTGTCTCAAACCTCCACTTGTTTTTATATGCCGGAGGGCCTGGCGGCTTTTGGTTTGATCGTGAACATGACCAATGACAGGCCCACCAAGAGTGAGATAATTTGTGCGTGTGTGGAGGGGGAGTGGGTGAGAGAGGATTGTACAGGCACCTGTGGTGTCGACATGATTGGGATGGTCCACCGTGCCAGGTGCATCACGAATGAACACGTCTGTTTCACGAGGTCACTTTGCGTTTCGGATTGTAGGGTGTAAAGGTCGCGGGACATCGGACCACGTCGAGGTAACACATACGAAGTGTCGATGCGGTAATTAGCGCGGACAAACGGAATGCGTCGGTTATGACTGTCCTGTCCAAAGTGACATCTACAAGGCATCAGTTTTTGAAAAGTAATAAACAGGCCAGATGGGATTAAACTTGGAGCATTGTTGAAAACTTTAACTAAGTTGAACTTATAAATATCCATCCCTTATACCATAAGGCGTTTGCTGTCATGTAACATACTTGGTGGGTTGTGCGCTATCTGTTATCAGATCGACCGGGAATTGAACCCGAAACTGTATGACGGATTATTTAGCCTTGTCACCCTTGAACTTTCCTTATGGGTAATATGCTTCTTCAAATTGTTTTCTTCTTTAGGGACTCAACTATATCACTGCCATTCTTCTCCTCATCCTTCGTGGCCGTCCAGAAGAAGTCGAGGAACAGGCTTTCTGGTTGCTAGATGCTCTGGTCAATGATATTCTTCCTTCTTATTACTCAGATGATATGGTTTCGGTTCGCAGAGATTGTATGGTTCTCGGAGAATTGCTCCGGTAGGTGTTCGGTCTGTGATTCCCCGACCGATCTTTAATAAACCATAGTGGTTCGCTTGTTCTCCCGTGTGATATTTTTGGAGCAATGTGCATAGCAATCAAATTTCGTTCACACTGTATCATGTTTCACATTCACCGGACAATGAATGCACCATTTCGAAGTTTCAGTTCTAACCACTATTTTTTCCACTGAGTTTTGTCGCCGCGAAAGATGTGCAAAGCAATTTTTGTGGTCTGTTACTGCGAGATTTGTGAAAACTGATGTTCCTCTTTGAACAAAATTCATTCAACCTGACCTAACTTTGCGTATTCTAGCAATCAACAGTCCTCTTATTCCTCACTGAGCTTCAGAGTGCTGCTAACGAAAGAGGTTAGTTGGATGGTTGTTGGGTGACAGATATGGACGTGATGAAAAATAAACACTGTTCAGGCGATCTCTAATGGTCCGCGCAAATGTCTCTGGGTTTTGACCGAAAGTTATTGATTGTAGTATTGCGAATGCATTCGGTTGAACGGGGTTCGTGTTGCAAACTGGATGATCTTGTTTTTTTTGTGCAGCTGTAGATGCGCATATGTACATCTGCGAGACGACGAGGACCACAACAACACGTAACAACATTCTTGTTGTTATCTTCGAACTCCGCGCCTTTAATCAGTGCCGTAGCTTATCTTGGACCTCAGTCAGGAAGCTAGGTAAACCGAACAGAAACTACTATTGACGCAGGCTTCTTGAGACCTGTACGTTGATTGATTGGCTCTCCACTACGCGGTTTATTTCTGGCTTCGTTCAGAAAGCACTGGGTAGACATACGCATGGCATGTCCAGGCCGCCTTAAATGCCTGGGTGAAACTCTTTCTTGTAACGAAAGGCTATCTGCTCCCAAAACACGTCGCCACAGGCTCGAAAGAAGCAGTCAGCGGCTTTCAACAGTGTTGACGCGGAGCTGCCAGCTTTCTCAACGGTAGGGCTGCACAGTGTGCATAATCGCGTTGTGGACCGTTCTCTAAGAAGGAACGATTGTAATACCGGCTTTAGGATTGCTCCGAATTGGTGACTGACTGTCAGTCAAGCCCAAGAGGTGCGTGTGGATATCTGTTCTCCACAATTTCCGTTAGCTGTGGTACTACTCCCATGGTGAACGAACTGTTTGACTACATCAAAACTTGTCGCCCAGAGCGGGTTCAAGCACAGCTGAAACAATTTGCATGTAGTCAGCACAAGTATTTCAGTCTTCATGTGATCAAGCGCCACGTACTACCTGTGTTTATTTCATGAGACAGGTGGCATCATCGAAATGATCTGGGTCCGAGATTTTTTTCATGGGAGAAGTTTCCTGATGTTCTTAGTGAAACCACCCAGAAATTTCCTTCAGGTTTAATAAGTTGAAAAGGTGAGGTTGGACAACCCTTCCACGCCTCACTGGAAACCACTGTAACAGGCTCCGTTTTTGCCTGTGGTCTGGTTACGTATTGCTTTCACAATGGACGCATACTCTTCAGATTTCCATACGATCAATCTCGTCCAAAACCGCCTCCCTCCACGAGAAGACGATTTTATCCAATCAGAATGCGCAGAAATGTCGTGAAGTGTCGAGAGGTAACCTTCGCTATTTTTTACCTGTTCGTCATCTGTTCCACTATGCTCATCGGTAGCTTAGTGTCCTCAACTACTTTTTTGATGTATGTCCTTCGATTTTCTAATTCGAGAGTGTTTGTAGGTCGCTATGCACCATATAAGTACCTTGCATTTTTCTCCTTGTAACACGTTGTCAAAACGGAACGAAGATGCTTTTTTCACCCGTCTGTTGCTTTGTCTTAGGAGCAACTAACGGAGACCGTCGCGTTATTTTCCGGGACAAGATTCTCCGTGTTAATTATTACGAGAAGAATCCGATTTCTATCAATCGTACTACTCTACCATGTACAAGCCAGCATATTCAGTCGAGGGTTTGCAATACCCGGAGCGCAACCTTGCCGTGAGAATCGACTACTGCCTGGGTTTCTAGAACTGTAACTGTTGTTGGCTACTTGTGAACATGATATTCGAGCACCTAACGGTGGGTATAAGTTTGGTTTGCGTTCATCGTTCACACCAAACCACCACTTGGTACCACCACTTGGTACGTGCACTAATGGCTTTGACCTTTTCAATGGCGACAGCAGGTATCGATTCCTTCCTGATTGATGGGGTTGACCTTTCCTAAATCGTGAGGTGCAAGCTGGGCAGTTCCTGAGACACTGCATCTTCGTAATGTTCTCAAGATATCAGAGGAATTTCGTTTTGTCCGGTCGCTTTTTGACAGATTGCAGCTTTCCGATAGTGATCTATGCGTTCACACTACGGAGCGTGACTGGTTGTTCAAAGCAGGTTGCTACTGACCGTCAATCAAGCTGCATTGTGTAGTTTTCCATATTATGTAACCAAGTTATAAAAATTCCTGCTGTTTGACACTGGTAGCTCGGACTAGGTGTACCTCATGAAGTACTGGTCGTGGCGGTTTTATTTCCGTTATATATCTTGACCGCTAGGTTTTGCACTTGTTTCCTGAGCTCTGTGGGTTCGCCATTCCTGTAGTGACACTCTTCGTGGTCTTCACTGCCGACCGCTTGACCGATATGTTTCGAGAATTTCGAGTAACGGTCTGGAAACCCAGTGGTTCACGACACACAGAATCGACTGATTACTTTTAATGCTAGGCTACTGTGTTGCTTCTTGTTAGTGCTCCTAATATTAGTACGAGCTGCTCGATGAGTTTGACACTAATCTGATTATTGGTTCGGTTTTATAGTTAGCTACCAAAGCTGATCCAGACAGCTCATTGGTGTTAAATCGCCCGACCATCCAGAATCAGATGAAGATGTGGGTTGGATCACTGTGGGCATCTTAGTGGAATTGATCTTTAAGTTAAGTTGCTAAGTTTTCAGTTTTTGTACAAGTCGTTTGTTGTCATGTGGCTTACAAATTAACATTTCGGCCTAACATTGCCAACCTTCTCAAGCCTAGACAGGCGCGATCTCGGTAACCGAGATGGAACGCTCGGTCGTGCTGGGCTTTGTTCTACTGAGTTGGCACGAATTCTCTAAGGTATTGGTCAAACCTGCCTGCTGTTCTGTACGTATAGACGTTAGTGTGCTGGAAGTAGTCGGTTCTAATGTTATATGTTAAGTGGGTGTTGAATTGATGTATTTGTGTGGTCTTGCTTTCTGGGGGACTTGGGGGATGGACTTTAGTTCTCATCAGCAGCTTTCGCATAAACATCATTCACTCTATCAGTGGTGTACAACAAAAAGGAGGTCGGAGATTGCCGTTGCAGATGGGAAAAGTTGTGCATATTATGAACCAGTTCACCTTCGATTCTGTCTTTTTTTAATCGCAGATTGTTTATTTTCTCGGTTGTCGAACTACGATGCCATAGTGTGGTGGGTGGACATATCAGAAGTGCGATTATCCCATCGCTCAGTGGAATACCTCAACGCGATGGTTATATATATGTCCAAAGCCCACAACGAGTGGAGTGCGGACAACATAGGCGACCGGATGAGCCGTCCCGCAAAGAAATCAGACGGACGGACGAGGGGCGGCAGGTAAAAAACCGACGACAGTAGGCGTCAGCCACACGCACACACAAATCTGGCAGAAGTGCACGCGACGTGGGAGTGGAAACCGCCGCTGTACTATAGACCGGATTTCCAGTCCATAAACGCGAGCGCACATGTGGCGTGGGAAGGAGCAAGTTGGACATTAAAGATCGTGCTTAATTGGACGTCTTTTTGGTACATTGGTGTCGTGTCCTGTACACAACACGATGAAGCTACCGTGATCAAGCGTATTCACTGGTGGAAACTTGGAAGAGTGGCTGTCGGAATTTGAGACGATTGCAGCGGACAGCACTAATAACACTGCTCACCGGACGGGCAAGAACTTTCTGTGCCTTGAGTAAACAGATAAAGGCTGTAACCTCGTATCAGAAAACACGGGCGGTGCTGATTCAGGAGTTTACTAGTGAACGAGGTCGACAGAGGACAATGAACCGTTTCTATGGCATCGGGTATTGCGACACTGGTCTGCTCTCAACGCTTGTTACGGCAACGAACCTTGTGTCTGCCGAACGCGGATGAGAAAACAAACGATGGGTTTGTGATGGGGCGATTTATCCAGTGCTTGCCACCAGAATTGCAGGAGAATGTTCGGATGGCTGAGTCTTGTGGGACCGCAGGTTTCGTCGGCTGTTCAGAATTACGCAGTGCCCACCCATACGGACGGAAATCGGATGACTAGAAGTAGGGGAGCTCAAGGAGAAAGTGGGGCAGATAACAAAAGCAGTTGAACGTTTAAAGACGAGTGTGGAACCCAGAAGACATCAAGTTAGACGGGCACGTGAACAACCCCATCATAATCATTGGTTTGTAACGTGGTAGGAGACTTTCCCCGCCATCGCCCCAACACGTCTCTTTTTCATCTTTCTGTGATGCCGCGTTATCGCGGGAACGCTCCACAAATAAAAGTTCTGACGGAGAGAGAACAAAAGATCGCAGTAGTAGTTACGTATACTGAAGCATCAATTGCAAGCAAAGTACGAGGATTGCTCGTTAAGCCGAGTAACTTGTATGTAGTCGATGTCAAAGGAACAGTGTTGAAGGTACCGGTGAATCAGAATGCTGAAACTCAGATGGGTTATGCCGGGATTCGAAACCCAATGTTAGTCATTGACAACATGAAAGAAACGATAATGGGTGCCGAGCTGCTGCATTTGTTGAAGGTAAAAGTAGGTCTCGAGATGAGCGAGTTACGTGTGGATGATGATGCAGTGAAATTCCTTCGTGAAAAGACGAAAAAGCAATGCCAAGTGAGCAGCGGCTCTGCCAACTTTTTACCAGAATGCTCTTTTCCAGCCATTATGTAGTGTGCCAATAGGTCCGTTCACTTAATCAACAACGGAGATAATTAATAAGGATTTTGTGTATGGATGTGACATACGACAGACACAGCCGGCTGCGGAATGCAGACCAGTGCACCGGAAGATATCATTTAAATTGATCCCGGAAATGGAGAGGCAGCTGAAGAACATGCTAGAGAAAGGAGTAATTTAACTGACAAGCAGCCCATTTTCGTCACTGGTCCTGTTGACGAGTAAGTTGGATGATGTGTCGATTTCACAGAGGTGAACCGAATGGCAATCCAAGAGGAGTTCTTGATTAAAAGGATATTTTGCCTGTCTGCACGAAGCCTCCGTAAACCTGCATTCTGGTTTTAGCAGCTACCAATAGCGTAGAGGGATAGAGCGAAAACCGCCTTTTGTGTGAACGCACAGCAATATATATCCTTAGGATGCCGTTCGGCTTGTACAACGTTCCAGCTACCTTCAGACGTCTCTTGGCTCACATTCTAGAGAATCAGGAAGAAGCAGCCGTATGTGCGGGCGACATCGTTACATTCCTCAGTACGGTGTCGGAACACGCAGAAAGACTTCAATCAGTGCTACAACAAATCAGTGCAGCTGGCCTAAAACTGAGTATTATGAAATTCCAAATAGGCCGTAGTTCAATCGTTTGGATACATTGTTGGTAACAGGAAAGTTCAACCACTGCTAGAGAAGTTCACAACCATCAAGAATTTCCCAATACCAAAAACCAAGGCGGCGACTGAAGTCCTTTCTCAGAATGGTTGGTTACGGTTTAAGATTTACGCCAGGATTCTCTCGGAAAGTTTATCCACTCTTCCAGCTACTGAAGAAGTAGAAGAAATTTGTCTGGACTAAAGACTTAGGGGGTGGCGTTCAACTAACTCAAACAAGGACGTGCCAACATTCGACGATGCCTGACGATCCCCAAACCTAATGAACCGTTCACGGTGTATGTGGATGCAAATGATACTGGAATCGAGGCGGTTTCTTTACAACTGTTGGGGACAATTGAGTACGCCAGTCGAGTACTGACAGAAGCAGAGGGAAAGTATTCCACCACTAAGAAAAAATGCTTAGCCATCATCATCGGGGCGCTAGACAAGTGGAAGACCTATCTGATAGCGACCAACTTCTATGCTTCACATACTTTTTCCTTGTCTCCTGTTTTGAGTGTGAATTTGCGGTGATTTTTCTTCCCATATGTGTGTGGAGATAACTTGGCTAGAGGTGAGGTCTAGTTGGATCACTTTCCAGAGCGGTCTATCCTACTAACCAGCCCTCCCGCTTCTTACGAAGGTTAGCTCTTCATTGTTTGTAAACCTGTACTCGATACTGCACTCTCGTTAAATCCGATACTTTGATCAAAGATGCGCAACCATTTATATTATATTATATATTATATATATATTATTTATCAACGAAAGCATATATCTCGTTTCTGTTGGTCTGCTCTAACTGTCCAACTACGAAACATTTGCCACTATTCGAATGTTAAGTGGTACCTAAGTTATTTCGGTCAAGTCGAATGGAATTGAGGGAAATCCTTTCGGTGAACATTTGACGAAGCTTACATTTCATTACATTTAGCTGGTAGCCTTGGATGAGGCTACTTAGGCTACTTGTTCTTTCCTTCTGTTTTTGTAGGATCAAAGATAATACACTTTATGGAGTCATTGTGAATTCTGGGGTTAATTTCACCGTTCTCTGTGCAAAATGGTTCATTTGTTTGTACGCTGATGTTCTTCCCATCGAGGTAAGTCTAAAATTGTGGGATGTTTAAACCAAATTGCCGTCGCTCTATCTATTCTCTTCGTGCTCCCCAAGTTCTCTTGGTTTATGTTTGTCTCGTGAATTTTACTGTTTCAGGCACGAAGGTTCCCATGTAACCTTTCGTTGGGTTCAGGCAAGGACAGGGTAGTTTACCAGGGCTAGGACCCATAACGATCTGCCTGGCAGTGTAATCAGTGGATTAATTTGAAACGGAATGATTGACCATTACTACTGTGGTTCTTTGTTTGTTGGCAAATTTACTGACTGTTGTTTTCAGTCTGCACATCACTGCTTTAGCCGTCAGTCGTGTACTGAGTTATTGTTCACCTTAACTGGAGCGGTCATCGGGAGCAAATTGAACTGGGTGATCTCTAACCTTTAAATTCATACCAGTATCAACATTAAAGCCGTAACAATTTCATGTCTTCTTACCGGACTCCTTACGTTTTAATGCACTGCTCCAATCAAATTAAGGAACTTATCCGAATCACAGAATTGACTGACCACGATCCACGTAGCTTCTCGCTTGACAGCCAGGACGTAGGTGGATTGATAGTTCACCGTCTCCTTCATAGATCCACCTGTTTTTGCTTACCTTGTACCTCTTGCTCAGGCAGCTTTACAATTCAGGCCACTCATTTTAAATGTACTCATTCATGATCTGTGGGTTCAGTAGCTCAGTGATAACGAAATTGCTTGCCTATCAAATAACTACGGGTTCGATTCACGGTTGCCTCGACAGTGATTTGGTTCTGGATAGCATGAGAACTTGCAACTTCACTGGGAAAATCACGAGGAGTTTGCAGATTACAAACTGGAGTTGCTTGTGTACATCCTATCTGTGTTCATTGGATCGGGTAAGTTGATAGCCGAAGAGTGCAGTCGTTTTGATAAAATTGTTTGGGCCAAGTGAGCGGTTGTCAGAGTGCGAACGTGAAGATGTACTGGAGGCGAATAAATAATAAGTGGACACCAAATAAAGTGCTCAGTTGTTACCTGTTAAATACACGACAAACCCATCTTAACAACCAGAAAAAAACCAGCTGGCTAGAGACAGTTGTGGTCGAGCGTAGCCTCACTCTACCAGAATGGTTTTGATGGCCAAGATATTCGAACGTCCAACTTAGCTACCTTAATGTTTGATTCACTCCTGCATTCGAGAATACTAACTATTGATGTTGTCCTAGCAAACTCTGATAGGGTGTTCTAGTCTGGGCACACCGGGACACCTAATGAGCGTTGGGCATATTTCCAGCGGCGCATTTAATACTGTGGCTTCTGAATTGGAGTTTTTATCTACGCGAGAATATGTTTCGAACCTGACAGTGTAATTGGCGAAGCATCCCATTTTTAAAACTTGAGTTTTCGGAAGTACGTAATAGATTGTTCCAGTTTAAACACCCCCCTAATTCCGTACTGTGAATCACCTCGTCGCTCTTCGGCGTACTTTCTTAATAAAGGTGGGGTCCTTGGGGAGATACAGGTGACAAACTTTACTCAGTGTGAGGGCGCATCTACCAATTGAACGTTATTGAATATCTTTTAGATTAAAGCATCTCAAACCGAGTTCACTTTCTTGGCCATTGAAGTGCAGTTTGATGACCTACTGAGATCATTCGAAATGGTGGTTTCTAGATCCCGTTCACTGGTTGTCGCCCTGTGATACAAAATGTCCGGAACCCTGTGCATTTTCGTGTCTGCGGTTATACTGTCCACAATGCACCGACTTTCCATATCGTCATCACACTACAGTAGCGGAAGTTAAACTGTGGGGTTTTGAGCACCTGTAACGTCAACGGTGATCCCAATCTGGAGCCCTGTAACACACTACTATTCGCGCGGTACTAATCTGGAAGTACATCGTTGACCTTCACATTAAAGCCGCGATCTTTGGGGCAGTCGGCAAGCCGCAGAAGTCGAGCATTCTCTATACCATACTTAGGGAGCTCCATGCATGCGAAGACGGACATTTTTTGCGTCTTCGAACGCGTTTGAAAGATTCATGTCAGGATCTATCTCACTCTGCCTTCGATGATTGTTTATATTCTGGCGGTTGCTTTTATCGTTGAGCAATGTCACTCTTGACACTGGCCGGTTATCTTTATCCCATGGCCATCGACTTGTCCTCGGTGGAATAAAGTTTACTGATAGATCGGAGACCCAGCGAATTGGCAGAACATCACAAACATGTTTGTTTGATCGGGTGAACTTCGAGGCACCCCATTATTTTCCATTGATTGTTTTACCCAATGAGTCATTATAGTATCTTTCTCTACCGTTACACTGTCTTGGCCCACACTACCATGTGCCCTCAAGCTGTTTGACCTGGTTCTGCTGACATCACGTTCCTCTTTGTTGTTTTGTGATAAATCCCCTTAACTGTACGTTGCGAGTGCAATAAAAAATCCAATGTTCATTGCCCGGCAGCCCTTCTCAAGGCAGGCTGGGTGTGTTTTCTATGCCCCCTAACGCACTGGGCTCACGTGATCTTAATATACTTTACTTATTAAGTTTTACACACTAAGTTCATATGACGGCGGAGCGTTTGTTTCAGCGCTTGATTGAACTAATACATGTACTTTACGGTTTTACAATTTGCACGAGACCACACCCCGACGCCTTTATTCTGAAATGCAATCTTTCCGGTTGCGTAACATTAGTTCGTCATTTTGGTTTAATGCATTTGCGGAATCATCTGTTGTTCTCATTGATTTGATCGATTGTGCACATCGAACTCCAAATGAAAATTATTTTGTTGGCTCTTCAGAACTTTCTGTTGACAAGTACTACATACAACTACTTCCATTACGACCACTCGAAAGAGTGCGTCACATTGATGGAACTCCGTTGATTATATGGGCTGCGTAGGTATTTGTGTTCGACGCAGCACCTGTGCTTCGAGTATTACGTGTCCATCGTTGGAGCTTTCGTCATCAAGGTGAACAAAAGAGTGCTCACTTCCAATAAATCCGGTGTGCGATACAGTACGACTATGGTCATTCGCTAAATTTTTGGTGTCTTTCTTCCGCACGCATGCAAATAACAAACCTTCCGTTTAGTTTCGATACAACTGGACGCTTTCTTGAATTCGGATGCTTCCTTCTTGGGGCTTGTGTTTTTATCCAGGCAGTTTTGTTCAACCTAGCGCTAGTTATTTTGCACAATTCTCTTTTGTGATATCAGTATCCGGAAGTGTTATCAAAATGAAGTGATGCAGCTCTCTAAAATGCGGAGAAATAGGGACTCTCACGGTCTATCATTCGTGACGATGCTGATTAAAATAATTCAGGTCATATCCTCTAGCTCTAATCCTTGTTAAGTCCTGGGCGACTTACTCGTTTCTAACCGTCACTGAACGTTGCATCGATTGGTCATAAGAACTACCATGATCGATAACCATGGCAGCTGTTTTGTGATTGTGCGGTTAGACAGATTGAAAATGGTTCTAAAAAATGTACTGGGGATAATGTCCTACTCCGTCTTTGGTCACGACTATTTTTTCCTCACTGGGTTTGCATTAGTTCTCACTATTTCCGATAATGTAGGCTCCTTCTTGTGGTTATTATAATCGTTTTATATGAAGTTTTTGACATTTCAATCGTTGGTGTACACCTTCGATCGATTTTCCCCCTAGAATGTATTTCAGAACCGATAGCGTACCTGGGAAGTCAGTCTAATCACATGTTTACCACTGGTAACTACACGACAATTTCCGTAAGCTTATTTATGTGAACGCATTGCGCAAGTAGCACCACACACAGACGAATTGGGGGTGAATTTTAGACAGGGTAGGATTAGTTGAGCACTGGCCAAGATATTCATTTTATGGCCACTTCGATGCCAGCTACATTGGAGACACAAGTAGACAACTGAAAGTACGTGTTGCCGAACACAAGAGGCACACAAAGTTTCCTCCTAAACACGCCTATCAACTTCAGAAGCTAGAGAAGGATTCGGCCATCACACTACATGCACTGTCAGAGAATCACAACGTAGGTTTTGATCAAGCTCGAGGGATTCACGAGGGTCTAACTTCCTATGCGGAGCGGTGCTGTGCTGAAGCTCTCACCATTTACACACAGCACGCTTGTGTCAATCGCAATGATAGCAAACCCGTATACAGTGTGGCGTGGATGGATAAACAGCACCAGACACGGACGCGTCTTATCTACATCTGTCTCACCCCCCACTTAGTGGGCAAAGGATTAGACCAATCCGGTCTGATGCAGCACAACTTGACCTAACCACGGCAAATCCCATGTGACCTCTGTTCCTCTGTCAGTTTGATTTCGATTACAACACTCCTGAGGAAGGCCACTCGAGGTGGTTGAAACGTAGAGTATTACAACTTGCTCGTAACGTCGTGTTATTCCCAATCCGTTTATCAATAACATGTTAAACACGACGCCCAAACTGTTCAACTTCATTTGTGCCAAATTTGGTGTGGATAACTTACAACTGAGCGATACTCAGTTGATAGGTCTCATGGTTTCTTCTGAATGAGTTTTATACATCAATCTTTTGACCATCGTATATTCCATGAGTCTGGGTGTTCCTTAAAGTTATTTGAGTTTAAATCATCATGTTTCTGAGCAATCAGGAAGTATTTGCCAATAGTTGTTAGCGGAATTTTGCATGTGCCGCACATTACTAGGTGCCACTGCATTGCACTCACTTGACGTGTGTTCCTTTAATCATGAACACACATTTAAACGGACTCTGCTAATGTCACTTTCCATGCAGCTACACAAGAATTGGTGATTGAAGTACGTGGGTAACACTAAGTTTCTGTTTTTGAAAAACGTCCCCACTTGTATACGTATGACGATGGATAAATTCTAAAACAGCAATCAGATATTGTACGGCATCGAACGTGGGTTCTCCGTGCATCGAATTTCGAAGTTCAGTTTTGTGAAAATCCGACCCAACTTCATCTCCCCGCAAGTGTTTATCCATGTATATTATACCTCTCCTCTTTCTAGTCGTTGTTTGGACCTTGACCCAGACGTTTTTGTTTCGTTGCGTCAGTTTGATGGTTGTGCGAATAAATAGGTGCCGCTTATTGTACTTCGCTTGAGTGGTGCGTACATCACCTTTTGGGGGCCCGGCTCTTCCCCGTTGTTTTGTGAACCTGTTGACTTCTCAGAAGAACTCTGATGAGTATGAATGCCATATTATGTGATCGTAGTTCATCTTTGGCGTTTTTGGCGCCAGAAACTATCCGTCGATCTAAACTGTTGAGGTTGTCTAATTATGCACTTTGCTGACTTGTTCAGTAGTGCCGTGGCATTGTGGTCCAATCTTGTTTTGAATGTCTAGGATCATTGGTTTATCGCTACACGTTGGTCAAGGTCTTCATGGGAGATTGCACATTCATACTCTTTGAGGTGTTCTAAAAATGCTGCCATTTCATATCAATGGTTTTTTTAAAAAACCACCCAGGCGGAAATCGATCGGCAAGTGCTACGACCCAGTATACTTAATAGCTTCTAACATTGTTTTACTTTGTAGTGGAGTTAACTTCTCCACCAATGTTACTCAAATTGTCCGGTTCTTCGTTTTACTTGTTGAGACTTAAGTTTCTTTTATTTAGTTTTACCCGCTGTCACTCCGAACTTTTCCGTCTCCCTTTCGATTCCCACTTTGTGCAGACTACTCTACGGATATTCGACTGTTTATTTTACGAGGGCGATAAAATCCTCTTTCGTGCTGGCTTAGCTCTCATCCGGCTTCATCGTAACCAATTGTTGGAATGTGATGAATTTCCCGTCTTGATTACAGCTTTCCGTAACATGTGCCGTGATAAACAAACCCTCTGGTGTCACGAATTTCTTCAGGTTAGTCACTGTTTCCGTAACTGCACAGTGCTTATGTTTCGGTATAGAAAAATCCATGTCAATTCAATACACTTCCCATCCACCCTGTATCTGCATTGAACCATGGGAAGCTCATCCACTTGAACAAGGATCGTATGTGTTTATTCTCCTCGGATCGATCACTGTTATGCAGTGCCGTAACAGTGGAATTTTCTTATGAGTATATGTACAACGCTTGTGTCTTTCCAAAAGTCAGTCTGCGTGTATATTATCTATCGGGTCCACACTCGTGGGTTGTACACACCATTGGATGCATGTGGCATGCAGCCTGCCTAAACAGGCTTTAATTCCTCTCTCTGAACAGGTTGGCATTTGTATACACTTACATACATAATCCATAAATCACTGCCTGACCTCCACAGGCTCAATGCTATGCGCGTTAAAAGGGGGCGTATCGTCTTAACGTGTTATAAATGAGTCGGTCAGATAATTAGGTGCATGGTACTTCGAAAGCTGTCGTTTCAGTACATTTCTACCCACCTTAGCTTTGAGAAGTGCAAACTGACAAATGGTATATATATGTATATAATGCTGGTGTAAAAGTTGTCAACCTTTCGTCATCATAGACAGCAATATATCAGTGGTTCTCACTGATGCTTAACTGCTAGACTTTAACGGAACTATGCTAATCCGAACTCATTAACCAGCGTTGTTGTGTCACCGTATGTCTCTCAATATACTGTCTGTCTCCGTTTGTCTGATGTATGTAATCTTTTTGTGACTTATGAAAACAAAGGTATCGCAACCTGTCTTCTTTATGTCGTGATGATGCGGTTAGAGGTGACGCATTGCTTCGAGATCCCAACTCATATTTTTTGGGGTTGGATATATATCAGCTGCCCGTGAAATGCTTTGTTTATAAATCGATTCGATCAAAATGTGCTACTGTTGGACATCCCTATTTACACACTTCGCTGTGTAACCATTCAGTAATATAATATCAAGAACTGAGTTCCAATCGAAATCCATTAACCTTGAAGAAGAAATATCTATATGTAATATGTGTATGTATTGTTCATTTGCACGTGGACTCATCTTATAGGCTGTTTGGATTCGACAGATTCAGTTCTGATTTTTACTACGTTGAACTAAGGTTGTTGAAACCGTTGATGCCGTTGAATCGAGCTGTTGATGCACGGTTTTGCTTTTGGTGGTACATGTTTTAGCTACCATCGTCCCCCACGTTTCTCCACATGCTGTTCCCACGGTCCCTGCTGTAAGGTTGTAGTATTTTGTCTCGCACGTAAACGAGCTTAGACGCCATCTCCGATAGACTTCCAACGTTCCTGTGTTAGTCGACACCATAACAGTTTCCTCAAATGTTCAGTTGGACCAACGTTTGACTAACGCAGTGACCCTATCAGTACTTGTACTCTGTTTGCGTCCAGACGTTCCTCACTGTTCTCTGATATATGTGTTGCAATGTCCCTGAAAAATTTTGCTTTTCTGGTTAACGATTACTAAAAGTTAGGTCAGTCTTTCGACTCATTTTCATGGACTTCTTACGTACCGTGTTTTCTAGCCAACCAATTCAATTAGTACGGCACTCCAAACTGCGTACCACATTTGGATGAGCCTACGTTTTTCTAAGCCACAGTTTGGGTTACGGTTGATGGGAAATTATTAATTACGTCCTCGTCACATCCCGACAGTACCTGTCGTACCGACGTTGATGATGTAGGTGCCAAGCGTAACGTCACAAAGCCATACTGATTGGCTGACCACATGTGTGGTGGATGAATGAGATTGGGGGTAATTAGCCTCACGATCATTAGGGTTGGTTCATGGCACTGTATGGATTCAAACCAGCCACGGAAACAGCATACCCAGACGCGGCAAGCTGTCCGCCAGCTGAGCTGCCAAGCCACAGAGCCACGTTACTTGATTGAACGAGCGACAAAAACTTTGTTCATTTTTCTGAATACCATATACTCTACACAGACCAAACTTAAAACTGTTTATCTGAAGTTCGGTCTACCTTCACTTGCTGTGATCACAAATGGTCTATTTTGGACCATCCTGCATTCTCCACCCTCATTCAGGCTTTGTTCAGTCTGTCCGGATCGCTTTCCCGTTCGAAAATTTCCGAACTCAGAGTGCAATGTGAAAGTCGCGTTCACGAGGACAGATGATATGGGGTTGAAAGAATTTGTGCAATTGTATGGCATTATCTGTTTTTATTATTTCTCTCAGTATGTTTTCATCTTGTTGCATACTGTCAACAATCTTTATTTCAATTGACGGTTTGTGTTCGAATGTTGGCTAGCGGTTTTGTTTTTCAATATTGATCTTGATTATTGTCTTGACCCATATGTTATTTATTATTATTGTCTTTCGTTAATTTTTTGTTTATCCCTCAACACTTAACAGACCAGATCGACTTATCCTTGTAATCACCGGCTGTGCCTTTTTTCTACACCGGTTTCCCTTGCTTCTCCTCGATTCTTATGCCCGTGTACCTCCGTATTTGTCGGTCGCCATTGTTTTGAATTCTGTTCCTGTAGTCCCTCACATCCATTCATCGTTCAGCGGTTACATGCTTGTTGCTGGAACTTGGGACGGATGCCCGTCTATTTGACTGATCAGCTTCACACACGGAACGAGTACGCTTTGAATATCGATTCTCTGTTAATGTGGGCCCTTTGCGTCGACCGGGATCAGAAAAAGCTCACAAATGCCTCTTAGCTATATTCAATTGTTGCCTTTGTTTATTTTCCGTTGTTTTTTTTGCCCAATCTAGTTTGATATCAACCCCATTGACCACAACGCTTCGGTCGCACATCTGAACGTTGTCTAACCCTGAGGTTGGAAATTTGCCTAGCTTTTTCCGTTTGGGGCTCAATGTGTTACTTGAAAACATGTTCAACTGATACCGAAAACCAGACTTAAGTCTACTTCGTTTGTTCTTTGATATCTGACCAACTTTTGAGGCTTGCACTAGGATGCACGTTGTTCTTGTTGATCTTCTCTCCAAGCTTTTGGCTGTTTTGTTTGCATTCTTGATAACCTCGTCAGTGTAAGTCTGTCTGGAGGGAATTGGTCGTTCTGGGTGCACTATTTTACGTCTTATTTTAATGGTCCAAAATACAACAGTCACGAGTTTGAGAGCTTCGAGGTCAGGGGGTTTGTATCGGAGCGTCAGTGTTAGTGGGTAGACTTTCTGATTGTTGCCTTATTCCACTAAGATGTCGGCATTCTCAGTCGAGTTATTGACCCGTTATTCTGGTCCCTGATCCTTTCACTCCCCCTGTTAACATGCTCATTTATCACATTTTGCGTTCGCTATCAGACTTCGGTTAATTGGTTTGAATATATGTTGCTTGTCTTGTGCCAAGTGGTGTCATATTTTCCAAGTCTATGTTTACTGTTGCTGGTGACTCATGGATTGTTCCATACTCGACGGCAATTTCGAACTCAGTGGATCGTACCCGAATGGATGTTTCCCATACGGTCTGTTCGAATGATTGTCAACCTCCTCCCTCGATTGGTTTTACTATATCTGTGCACGTTTTCAGTACTTTGTGCATATAGCTTTTTGGACGACCATTTTGATTATCTTCATCAGCGCAGAAAGAAGACATATGTTGTGATATGTTAACATTTCGTTTAATCTCATCAGTCGCAAACGTAAAACATGCAAGTTATATATGACAGACAATTAGAGATAGACAGGGTATGGACACGCATACAACCACACCACGTATTATGTCATCACCACCACGGCAACCCTATAGGTTGCTTCACCCACTTTTGTGCACATAGCGCCGGCTGGTGAGCTCTAATCAGCATGGCTTCGCTAAAGGCCAGTAGCTTCGGGTTCTGCTGACGTAACATTTTTGATTATGACAACTCGTCGCGGCCCGCACAAGTTTCCATAGTCTTGCTTGCAACGTAGTTACGATGACTTGATCGTCCAATTGCTCAAGTGGTCAGCACACCACGTCAAATGGAAACCTGTAGTGATACGTTTCGTGCAGGTAGACCATGTCACCGTATCACCGAAATTTTCAACTGCTCAGATGACCCTAACTTGATGAATGTCATACTTTCATCATAATGCATATGGAAGGCGTGAAGTAATTATTAACTGACGAAAAGTTTTTCACTGAAAAATTCTTATCATTTTTAGAAAGTCCCAACCTTAATATCAGTCCATGCACATGGTGGACTCCTCTTGTAAAGGTAAATTTTGACCATCTTAGTGAGTATCGTTTGTGTGATGTGGAGTGTAAAAACTCTGCTTATTCCGTTTCTTGATTCTCCTGTTGGAGACGCAGTAGTTGCACGTCACCCTAGTTTTCCACTCGGCGTCATCTTCGCCGGCAGTCAACGCCTAGTCGGTGACTCATTCAGCCCGTCATGTGCATGGCTATGTGAGATTGATCTTGGAACGCCGGGTGCCTCACATTCATTGCTTTTCACAGCACACCGTGCTACTGGATCCAACACGAAATGAAAAACCGGGCTTTCGCGAACAGAACGTTGTAAATGGGTTGACCGCTTGTGCGAAAGGGAATGTGCGATTTTAACCAATATTGTTCGCCATATCCCGACGAGGGGGATAAAATGGTCTAATAAGCAGCTTAAAATGTTGGAAAGATGCAGTTGATTGCCCAGGCTAGGACAGTTAAAATTTATTGGCTAGCATTATCAGTTCCTGATTTACATATTTAAGATCGGTCATCATCTGTTATTTGGCTCTTTAATTGCGTCTGTTTGTCTGCTGGGTTTTAAACTACGGGATTGTGATTTCTGGTAAACCTTGGATGTTAATACTGTACATCATACTCTAAAATCGTTTGTTCACGACGAATCAGATGTTGGGCCTAACCTAATTTATCCAGTATGCTCTGATATTGCCTGCATAGGGTGTATTAGGTGTTGTAACTTGATGCAGCCACCACGGCCGAAGCAAACTTGGTTTTATATGACAAAAATGAGCATTTGATTTCGTCCAGTTAATTTGTGTCAAAATTCTCTATCAGCTTGTCCAATGCGTTTGGAAGGGTAAATGTCAACCTACTGTGAAATTATGGCAAACTGTCATTCTTATTTGATCTATGCTAACTGGCCTGATAACGTGTTGTTCCTTCGAATCGGTGGACTTAGTGCAAACATCACACTACAGTTTTGTGAGCCGTTTTTTCGCACTCAACCAACTCCGTGGCATATTAAACGCATCTCTGACCACCTTTGTCATGGAGTGGGAGTATCGGTTCAATACACTCATACTGCATCCCACGATTAAACGAATACTGCAATACCCAGCCTTACACGGTTAATACGAACGGGCCCTCACACTGTGTATCGCTGGCTTCGTTTGGTCAAAAGCGATCACAACACATGTTCGTGCACGTGCTCCAAATCATCTTGCCGTTGCCTACCGATCAAAGTGTCAATCAAGGAAGTTAAAGGTTCTAGGTTGCAGGGATGCCTTACTGATTACAGACCACACCTTTATGATTGTGTTAGTTCCATGAACACTGAAGGCAGTGTACACTTGTACACCTCTTAACAAAGAGTTGCGAATAACTAACTAGAATGAAAACGTTTCAGGTGTATAGTTTTGGTTGACGATTCTGCAGTTTTCAAGTTGAACATCACCCATATTTGATCGCAGCGTTCGCATTCAGATAGACTTTCCAGCCAGCCTCTTTCGAAGAGAAGCACTAGACTCGAGTTTCGCTCTCATTAGAGCTCATCAGTAGTGCATATCCCTGCCACGGCCGGGATTTGAACTCCGGACATTCCAATCATGAGGCAACCGTGTTAACCACTGCGCCATTGACCTCACATTAGGCACGACCGAATCATCAAATCTGAACGCTCAACCACTCTCGCTTGTGAGCAATGATCAGGTTGCCCGATCGTCTCGAGAGGAGACACAGTTACTGCCTGTTAACTCCAATCGATAACCCCGCGATTAGGACTTTCGAGACAGGTCGAGATCACTGATCTCATTAAACCTGCAAGGCGATATTTTAGATTACTGATGAGTAGTCGGGGATTTGGTTTATTTTCAATTTGAACATCACCCACATTTGACGGCAGCTTTCGGATTCAGATCGACTTCCCAGCCAGCCTGCAATTGACACTCCTAATTGGTCTTCCACTTGCCACAAGTGCCTCTCGAGACTGAACTTTTTTTCGCCTTCAAGGATTTCACATTGATCTATTGCAACTGTTGGCTAACTTCCTTCTTGGCATGCTGGTAATAGATTGCCAAGTTCGTGGCTTATGCCTGCTCGCGGTTGTTTTGTGTTTACTATCTCTAGTGGATGTCCATTTGATGATTGAGTTAAACGTTCCGAAGGGCAGCCCAATGCCCCTAAGCCGGTTCGTACATATGTAATGACCCGGCTGGTCAGTTGTTACGCTCCCGGCGGCCCTCTCTCGGGAGCTAAAGTGTCATTATTGTTTGTGTGTATTCTGTTCACTGCTCGTCACTCACCTATGACCACAACGGTCTTAGCTTGATCTTCTTTGTTGACCCACAGCTGTTTATCTCATTGATCCGACACTATCGATCGGCAAGTGTGTTCAGTTCGTACTGATTTTGTGTTTATAATTGCACGTGGAACCTACCACTGTGTTAGGATATGCGCTTGCACATTGTTTCGTTTGTTTTATGAATTGCTCTGCACTACTTGTGTGAACCAACGAAGTTCAGGAACGCCCTTGATCCTTCTCTACCTCTTCAAAACTGGTGACGACAGGATAGCCTCACAACTCGGTACTTCCTACGAAATTAAACGAAACCCTCGATTGTTTCTTATCAACAGTTATTCTGCCCTTCAGAAGTGAGGATTTCATACTCTGTGGTGCGCCCGCTTATAAGCTTTGCGGGAGAACAGGTGATTTCGATCTGATTACAGATGCGGCAATAGTTTTCCATCCTCTGACGAGTCTTCTGAAATCAACGTTTTCAAAGGTACTCAGGCATCCTAGCGTTCTTAAGCATAGGGGCTGCTTTCGAATCACTTATTCACAATACACTTGAAGCCGATTCTTTGAGTAGTTTTCCTAAACATGTTTTATAGTGTCTGCGCCATAGCCAGTCTTTCTCAGTGACCGAATCCAAGTCCGCGCACCTTGATCGCCAAATTCGGTCTGCGGATTTACCCCCACACCCCATGAATCTGGAACTGTAAGATTGGGGAGAAGTTTGGGCTCCGCCCATTTACCTCGACCTGACTCCATCATGGCTGTGCGCTACAAAACCTTATCCTGAACCCGATTAACTGGTGCTGTTGCGCGTGCCAACACTCAGCCACAGTATCTGTGCGCTCAGAAGTCTTTTGTTAAAACACTGAAGTTACCATAGCCTGCCGTTGTTGGAACACTTGACAGGACACCACAGTAAACACATCCATAATCCCTTAATGACACAAGATTCACACTGTATTAGGTTTCACACAATCCTGTCTTATCCAGTTTCATTTGTGATGTTTGGCTGGAAGATAAAATCAAAAACGAACTTGTCCACAACCGTTTTGTGACGTATCAAGGTGCAGTTGTTTGCTGTTCTTTGTATCTGAAACCAAAAATGCGGTGCGTTCCTACTCAATTTTCATGTTTTCCTGTTGGTCATAATTCAGCTTAGCAGTATACGCTGTATCAAGGATTATTTTTCAGATACACAATCGAAGAGGAGCATCAATCAGAATAACGCTTATTAAGGAGATGAGCCAAAATATGTGCCAACCGAAGTCAATTCATATATGAGAAATGCCAATAACTAAAATAAATCACGTTGAGCTTGGGATCACATGGTTGAACAGATGGAGTAACGTGATTTTCTCTGTGTCGATGGTCGGTGATAAACCCGTGACGGCATGCAGCCTGTACAGTGCCACTTTGAAAAGCCAGAATTATTCATCAAAAACGAACAACTTAGCAACTGTTGAAGGAAGACAAGCTTGTAGGAAACACTTTTCGACTGTGTCAGCTTGGAACAGTCGGTTTTCTAAAGTTTCTAACTGAGACAAACCGTTGGTCTCAGAACTCGGACATTAGTACTCTTTCCACCGTACACTAGAGACATGAATCCTATCTGGAATGCCTGTGAAATTGTCGAACAGGATAACGGACGGCCCTCCCGGACTTGTTGGTTCTCATCAGAATCGCGGGAGCACAGGAATCGAATATATGAATGTAAAAGAAAATGTTCACCCGGACACTTATTCGGTGGGTCGCGAATTAGTCTCAGCAAGTTCGCAACGGCTGTTCTCCATGTTGCCGACAGCCAATGACACCACCTACCTGTCAAACTTGTGCCATTCCCTTCTGGGGCATTCACAGGTACCTGTCAGCTTGTAGGTCAACCGCAACTAGTTGCGCCGTTTCAAGCAACGAGTTAAGGAAGTACAGCAGCTAGTGAAGTTGGGAAGGTCATCGATACCAATTCTTCACGGAGCTTGAGTAGGAAAATGATAAGTTTGTTTGCTTGGTTCACTAGAACAACAAGTGGTCCGTGATTTGAAATCCTTATGACCGACGTACTTGGCGGCGACTTAAATTAAAAGATTGTGTATTGCACAAACTTGATTACATCTATTTTTGCGCAGTAGTTAAATCCAGATTTATGCTTTATAACCACTCATCGAAACAAGGGATGAGTTTGGCCACAATCGTATCGTGTTAGAGTTGAGGGACACACTCACAAACGAATGCGGATGTTAGATTCTTCGATATTGCCCTCCTAGTATGAAGTGACATACGTCTGTCAAAGTGGTCAAGTAGGTTTTTACTTGTTAAGAATGCGGTGCATACTAATACCAGTTTTGCTCCAAACATTTCGTGTCACGTGAACAAGAACGACCGAACTAATCACGACGTTTCATTGCTTTAAACAATGTTTTCCCCGTATGAATTTGACAAACATCAGGATTAGTGCAGACTGGAAGTGTTAGGTTTCCATCCCGTTCGCTTATGATGGATTTACTGCTGACCAACAGAATCAGTGAGCATGCGCAAGCAGAATATTGGAGCATGTCTGGTGGGCAGTCATTCACTCCTTGAAGCGCGTACATCAAGCTTACAAAATAAACGCTAGGTGTACACTCCGTAGCACGATTACAAGAAAGCGGCCAGTTGTTTAGCTAATTTCGTTGACCTGTGATTTAGAGTCGTGCGTTTACTCACACTAATGTCGCATCTTTATTGACTAGAATATATAATGTTTAGCCTGGTATCTCCTTGTCGACCACCAAAAGTTCCAAAGACAGCTTACGCATTTTACTTGCCTGAGGGAGACCATCAAAATGCACTCCATTCACCTTGTCGCAACGTTTTATGCATCGCCTCGACATGATTCGGAAAGCCTTAGTAAGAGCAGCAGGACGACTGTTGTTACGTCCATCTCTGACAACGCTGTTTTGCTGCTGAATTAACGATCTTGGCACTTAGGTGCATACGGTGAGCCAACAATGTCCAGTGGTTTGGACTGAGCTAAGATCCCGACTGCAGACTGGTCATTATAAAACTCGACTGAAGACCAATCATACTACTGGTGTGTATGACGCGCATGTCGTTGCGATGTTTTGTCGGGACTCGGAATTTTCATACATTCTGCCTCAACTCAGTTTGGACTGAAACGTTCCAACCCGTTACTTTAGGATGTTTTAGTTAGACCTCTGCCTACAATTACTAGTTCGTTATTGACAAGTAATCGGTGATGTGGTTGCTAAAAGCTAAACACCGCATATTCAGACTCATTCGAAGAGAAACATCTAAGTTGGTGTTCCTTCCTTCTGAATCTCGTTATTATTGCGTCCTGTCGGCGATCGCGATTTGGATTATGGTCCATGTTCCCGTGAAGCAGTTGTGTTGACACTAGACGCGGTTGGGGTATTGCATCTAAGCACTCCTCATTTGTTTGTGCGTATGCTTTGCCCTGCCTCACACAGTAGTCAGCGCAATTATCTCGATCTAAGTTTAAACCCAGATCGTTACAAAGGTCTGCATTACTGAGGGGACCGCTCAAGTGTTTTTATAAGTGTACTGACTGAGTAGTCTAGTTTAGCGTGGAAGTAGCATTTAGGTGCGAGTAATGTCTAAATAATAATGACTAATTCCCCGTCTATCTATCAGGACTGTATATTGTTTAGCTAATTTGATGGTTTCGGTGAGTTTAACTCGACTAACTATTCTTAGACCGTCAGGTAGAGTTAACAGAACAATTACCTGTTCTCTCTCTTGGAGTGACCGGCCACTTTGAGCACTACCTACAAGTGCACGTGGCTGTGCGTTTACGTATGACAATTTGGTCGCGCTTGATGTAAGCTCAATCGCACAGTGGTCAACCGGATTTTCAGTCCACACAGGCCGGTTACTGAAAAAGCACCAGTCACTGGTTATCGATTAGCTTGAAAAACGAGTTCGTTCTCATAGAAAGCATGTCAACTATAAGTCAAAGTATTTGACGCTTTCAGTTTACAGTATTTCGGTTGCTACCAGTATACCACTGGTAAGTCCAAGAAATGTGACGTTGGCTTCACCTTCGAGGTAACCACACAAGGATTTCCGTGAATCAACAAACAAGAACTCTTGCGATGCCAGTCAAGCAATTTTGTCGAACTTGCCATCTGTTGGTTCGATTTTATTCCGTTACTACTCATTTCTCCTTGGAGCACATCGGATGAGTAGAGGTACAACTCACCCTGCTAAAGCAACTGGGCATGAGATGGTGCCCTTTAAGTAACAAGCCACATTACTTCGTGAGTAGTAATAAAGCGGTCTGACATGCCAAAATCGCCACATCCTCCTCTTATTCAAGCTGTGCCAAATTACTAGCGCCGACAGCGTTCAGAATTTCGCAGATGCGAGTTTAATTTTTGGCTCACAGCATCACTTTATCACGTAGGCGTTATTCCTTAATCGACACGACCATGGTAACCAACCGCAAGCCGTCACGTGACGTTTTCGATAGGCGTGGTTTGCTTCTGATGGAAAGGCGCACAACTTACATGAGCCGCAGGCCATATCCACAAACTGTTCCCATGATTTTGACGAGGTGATTTGTGATACGCCGATGACTGACATCACTAAAATAAAATTGCGCGTGTTGAATTACTGTTGAGCACACGTGTGGTGCATCGTTTGACGACTGTCGGATTGCATAAGTTCATCGCGGGTTTGTATATCTGGATACTGAACCATTTGGTAATGTATTGATCAACAATTAACTCGTCTATCTGATTACCCATTTTGTCTCTCCGTTCGTTGACCTTTGATTTTTCAACAACACTTCCATAGGTTTGAGTGGTTACAAATTAGATTCATTCAAGAGTTTGCCTGTGCGTCATAAAGCGTTTATGAGCTTGACGTTCATGATATCGCATACAGGATTCGCGAGAATGATTGAAATGGTGTTTCATCTCACATGTTGTGCGATGCTCTCTTACTGAATTATTTATTTATCCGGGTTTAGGTGCTTTCCAGTTGCAAACATTTCCTTGGTAAAACATGGGGCCGTTGATAGGATATAAGTAAACTTTTTCAGTTAGACGTTGTTAGAAAGCTCTTCCTAGTTTCGTGAAATTTCTAGAGTTGCGCAGTATTTGTTGGCTGTTGGAGAACTGAAATACGATACATTGGAGCATAGCGACCTCAATAGGAAAATATTAAGCTAAGGTATTCCTATTTTTCTGTTGTGGATACATGAAGATTGAGTAACGTGTGCGTCCCAATGACTACAACTTAGGTAAACAAAAATGAAAGCTAACTGTTTTTTCACCGATGGCTAGGTTCAGTGACTGATTGCCATACAACTATATAATGAAGTACAAGTCCTGACTATGAAGTAAAATTAGGGGGAAAGAAACAGAACTTAAGTAGTGAAGACATGTAAATCTAAACCCAAACATTCAATATCAAAGTGTAAATTGGTTTCATGTTCAGGTTTCGATGACCTTATCATCACCAGAAGTCATTGGCACGGGGATTACGAACGTAGTTCTTACTTATTCAACGAGTCCATCGTCTGCGTCATGATGGACTCTGAATTGCGTGACTTGTAGAGAGAAGGATCTATCTGGGTAGGGTTGAATTAAGTAAAATGATTGCTGAGGAACCCCGTGATCAAGAATCATCTACATGGCTGTTCAGCAATGAATTGTGTAACGTTCCGTCTACACTGATTGCGTCAGGTTTCGTTCATTTTACGGTTTTGGCTACCTACAACCACTAACATTTCCAGTCACTCAGCGATTCTGATGTTAATGCATATAATTGTACGTCACAAAATGGTATCACTGTATTTTGAGGGATTTCTGGATATCTCAATAGGGAGTACCTAAGTGTGTGCTGTCCTCTTTACCGAATGATAAGGAGATTTTCACTTGACTAAAATTCTTCTGGTTGTTTAACATGTTTAAAATAACCAGTTAAAGAAATAATTACACTCAAGCAGCTAGCTGGGCTTGTTTTGTGAATTTGATCATCGGGCCAAATAAAACAGAATACATGCGTAAATAGATATCAGAGTGAAGAGAGATATTGTGGTTGCCAAAAGTTACACAAAGATAGTTACAGATTTCGTTATTCTTAAACGGTACATGCGCAACATCCTGCAAGATTGAACACTGATGTAGTTAAACAGCTATAAACGTCATCATCGCCTTAGTCTGTCTCTATTCATTTTTTCATCAAGAAAGAAATCGTCTACCGGATGCCAGAAAAGGTCGAAGATGTTAAGATTTCTTGGTCTAAGCGCCCATGGGCCCATCCGAAGCCGTCTACACACATTTGATATATTTGCTCAGGAGTTTGTAAGGACAGTTAACTCCAGTTGGTCGATAATCAGTTCAGTTTACGGATCAGAACGTAACTGTTAGTAACTCACACAGTCATACCTCCCAACTCAATCTGACAAGTGATTTCATATACATTATGTTGTAATTAATCGCTAATGAATGGCTGGTGCTTTGTTTGACATAGACTAAAAATCGTTTACATTTAATTTTAGATTCTACACTCTGTTTTGTTGGCATCTTTGGAAAAGTGTATCAGGTTTCCGTCCTGCTCTTGGTAGTGCATACCAGGAGCGCACACTCACGTCACGACCGGCACCTTAGCTCTAGCTACTTCACCACAAAGCTATCCTATTGATTACAGTTTCAATCAGCCTATGTTAGGCACAATCGAAACAGTCTATTTTAATACCCAGTCACATTGGCCTATGAGCAATCAGCTTGTTGATTTGTTGCAGAAAATAGGTAAAGTTAAACACTTTGCTGCTTTTACTCTCCTGGTTGTAGTACAACATCTATTAAATAATATTTAGTTGTCTACCTGAATATTACTACGTAGCTGTGAACATTAGTCTGGAATTGGTGATAAGTTCAACTGTCGTAGCTCCGCAGTTTTGATTTGCAATGTGAGGATAGTTCGCCTTTAGCACTGAAGACCCAAGTCACTTTATCGTGCTTTGGTTAGCTTATTCTTGCTTCGTCATATGATGGTCTTACAGCTCACCGGTTTCAACTGTTGGTCGTGTTGTGTCCGCAAAAGACGCTTGGCCAGCAAGTTGGTTTTTTGCGCAAACTTCCGTACAGGTCATGTCAAAAACCAAACCACAAACGCGTACACTCATTTGCACGACAGACATGCATTCACATACATACAGTACGTTGTCATTCGCCTTGGTAAAATTTCTCACACAGCATGTACACACTGTTCTGATAGTCTCTTCTTGTCCTTCGTGTGCGAGGCTTGTCCTTTTGTTCCTGAATGTCGCCTGTGGGTAATACACTACTTGTGAGTAGTATACTACTCACAACGAAACTGCTTGTTATACAACAGTGGTTATGCTGTCTGTTGTTTTCATAAGCTTAATAGAGCTGGTTTTGTAAGCCCTTGTTTCATTCTTTTTGTTTAGACTACTGATCTCATATCCTGAGCTACTCATGTTACAAATCACAAGATCAAATGTAATGCGTTAAATTTTATTTTAGAAGGTGCAGAATATTTCTGCATGCAATAGTGTACGGCCTTGCTGAACATCACTAAGTGGCTGTCTTGCAATTTTTCGGGTGTCATCTACTTATAATTTTTGCGCGATATAATGAATTATGGCTTGCGGGAATGCGACTCTCACAGGGCCACAGCGTTAACATCCCATCTGATGGAAGGCTACCGACTTGGACTATGCTCATAACAAGGTGTTGTTTTAAAAATTCAGAATGACGTAGATGTGACTAGGGTGTATTGCCCATTTTGCTTAGCTTTAAAGCACATAATGTTGCTTTATTTCTGTTGCCAGAACATTGATCTTAGTGTAGACAACAGAATTCTACGAAGTGTTAACCTATTTGCGTAATTTCTAGTTCTATCGCAGGTGGCCATGCTACAAAGCGTGTTCCAGAACTCACACTTTAAGGGCCAGATTGGTTAACTAACCCAATTGCGATTGTTTCTGGCGCTTTCGAACTAATTTCGGTTAACTGATCGAAAGTTGTATGCAGTGGTACACCCCAGTCTCCTTGTCAAAGTGTTTCATGTCCGTTATTCGACGAGTTCTATGTGTGTATATATATATATATATATATATATATATACAAAGAACTCGTAAAATATTGTGTTACCACCTCTCCGATTAGAAGGCTGGCGAGAGTGTGTTCACTGAAATACACTGTTTGACAATTTATTACGGACTTGCTACATAACCTTGATTTGGACAATAGGACGGAATGAACTCCAAATACTGACATTGGTTGAATGTATGTGCATTTGACCGGAATGCTCTATTCTGCTAATTTATGCTGACTTGCTCAGTTTTTTTGAACTGCCTGAATTTATTCAGCTCGCATCCTCCAGCGTAAATAAGTGCATATGTCGCCGAATACATTTTCGTCCTCTTGTTGGTAGGTGTATCGATAGTGAAGATGACACCATTTGGAGTACGTTGAGAAAAGTAACAGACAACCCGAACAAACGTCCAGAGACTGTCACAACACGCATTCGCCATTTTTATCGTTAACTTGAACAAAAGCTTAGAAAGTTTCACCTTTCCAAATCCGTTAGTACACGACGACACGTGTAACGGACACATGATGATTGCATTCAGTTCATTTGGTCTAAAGTCTTTCATCTGCAATTCTGCGCACGCCAATAAACATGGAAATGAAATATCAACGGAATTTTCCTATAAACAAGTGTTGCAATAGATCAGCAGCATTTCGACCTATGGCCACAAGAGAACATGGCATCACACAATGTGAACACTAGGACATTCAAACACAACACAGGCTGATGCCGCTAACTTAGATGTTGACTGTTCGTGGAAAATGCACACTAAAAGGACAATGATGGCGAGACGATATTGCAACGGTGAATCTGACCTAGCTGAGATTATAAAGTTTTGAAGCTGCTGTAGATGATCTCACTACAGTGTGCACTTTTGTCAATACTCTAACTTGGATTCCCACATTATATGTCGTGCGATGCTAGCATATAAACCACTAATCAAATTGTCCTTACAGTTAGACTTGATGCAGTCAACCCATCAAAGCGGTTAACTACAATCGTCTTTGCGCACAACTTACATTTCAAGAGAAACAGTAGTAACTGCTCTCACGTGATAAGTTCACGTTCAGTAAGACAGTTTAGTCAGCTTGAGCAGTAAGAAAATTCCGGAACGTCTGTTTTACTTCATAAATGTAGTCAAGAGAATGGGGTGCTCTCATCTGGGACACAGCAGCTGATAAGCGAAGTAATTGTGAGAGATTTATTGACCGACATTTGTATGCAGACACAAATAACAAGTTTCACAGGGAGTAATCAACAGTAATAATAAATGGAATGGACTGCCAAATCGACATCTGCTTCCGTACTGTGATGGTGTTACATTTGAACAAGTGTAGGAGAATGAACGTATGGGTCAGATAATGTGGGAGCTAGTAAGAGTTCCTTAGGAAATAAACATGGTTATTTAAAACGTTGTTAGTTTTATTTTGTGACTGTAAATTTCAAGAAGACGCAAATAGTTAGAGGAATTCTCAACAACTCCCGCAGTATATGTGTCCATTTCAAATTATCGATTATTAGCCGAATGCGGTATACGGTGAATCGTTGTAGTCAGCCAATCAGTCTCAAGAAGAACAGGCTAAATAGAAATTGCATCGAAGTAAAGACCCCGATCTATATATATATATATATATATATATATATATATATATATAATCGAGAAAATCGCTGGGTCTCACAGAGAGTGCACTGATTGAAGCCAAATGCTAAAAAGCTGAGGATAAGACCAGCAAACTTGTCTTAGTTTCAGTCTTCGAAAGGTGTGTGTTTTCATGCTAGTAAACCTTCGATAACAGTTTCGATATAACCGGACTGCCCTGAAACGTTGAATGCAGTTGACCAATTTGGGCAAAACAATTAAAATACACACCCTGCGACTGGAATTTACTTCACACACTCGTGTCAATCATAACCCTACAATAAGCGCAAGAACAAATAACGACAAATTCATAACAAAATGGCCGAAATAATAGGTCGATTTGGTTCATCAGTGATACGCGCTGGTAAACTAATTGTAGGCAATAACTTCAGGCTACCCGTTTTGAGCATGCACAACCGGCTGCGACCGGCTGGTCAATAACACTTTGGCTTCAAGAATTAGGAAGATCCACCTGGACCGTAAACGGTAACGCAGTGTTGATGTTGCAACCTGTGGTGCTTGGGATGGATCAGTCAGGTTTTGTCCTCCCATTTGCAGTTCACTAAAGGGTACGCCATCGCATCATTCAACAAAGTAGGTTATGTTCTTTGGCCCTCGATTCAATCCTCTCTTCTGTTCTGCCGCTGAAATTGCTTTCGTAGCTGCAGAAAAACTGGACTATACAGCTACTGGTAGAAAACCCAAGACTTCATTTTTTACATGAAAACAAGCCTTGCCGGATTTCATCAGAGCAGAAAGAAGATATATATTGCAATATGTTAACATTTCATTCACTCTCATCAATCACAAACGTAAAACATGCCAGTTATATACATCAAATAGTTAGCGATAAACAGGGACTAGACACAGGTACAAGCACACCACTTATGTAATCATGGCCATGGCAACACGACCGGTTGTTTCAACCACTTCTGTGCACACAACGTCGGCTGGTAAGTTGGAATAAGCAGCGCTTCGCAGAAAGCTTGCCAAATTATACGATTCACCGTGGCAATAATCCTCTTGCTAAAATTGTCCTTGAAAATGTCATATTTTTGGGGTAATTTAATGTGGACACTTTTATACATTTCTGCATTTGAACTTCTCTGGACAAAAGGTTCCGCAAAGTTGTTTGCACGAAAGGCTTCGTGCAGCACCATCCGCTCGGAGCATATTCTTTACGCTCTGTAAAACAGCGCACGAACCTTTTATGTGACAGGAACGAGATTCACAAGATTCACATACTGAATTAAAACTATATCCTCTGAGATTAGTTGGTTATTGCTCCAGGTTAGTCCCACACCCTAAACTGATGAGCGTTTGCGAAATGCATTCCTATCATAATGTCTTCTAACTATTCTACTCAAATGAACTACTATATCAGTTGTGAGTAGTTTGAAAGATATTCTTCATAGCATTAGGCACAGCAGACGAAAATGAGACTGGCGTAGGTGTGTTGAATTTGTAATCTGTTTATACAGATTTAAGTCTATCACTTGAGAGGATCGTATGCGTCGGAGATTTAACCGGTAACTTGACGGTCACCAATCCATACTGTATTGAAAGCAGTTGCAAATATTCCCAACCGTAGCAGGTCAAGTCTGAAAGCAATGGAAATTATTTTTAAAATATGCAGGTTAATACGAGTGAAAAAGTCAAGCGGTCAGTCGGTCGTCCAAATTGAGGCGACACTTTTCATTGTTAACAGCGGGTAGCCGAAAGTGATACACGCAAGAAGTAAGGCACGGAATTTAAATAAAATCAGATCACGGTTGAATCACACACCACAACGAACTACAAGCGTTACTTAGTAGGACGGAGTCTTGTGAAAGCTTGTTTTAATTTCAACGCCAAACTCAGTTCATCAGTTCTCCCCCGCGTTCCAGCACCATCAACCCTCAGTTGTGTTTTTATGAAAGCTGTTTAGCAGTGTGTGTCCTTGTTACACCATGAAGTTGAAATCCACTTCATGTTTTTAAAGAACAGCGCTGACTGTTGCTTGATGAACATAATTAAACACATTCGAGTATTTCTCACATATGATTATGTCCGAACTTCTAGACATAATGGTTTGGTCGTCCTTATCAGATAGTTGTTGAAGCAGTAATCAACACTAACTCTTCATGTGAATGTGGACAATAGTTCAAACCCTTGCTGCTGCAAGAATATGTACTACTGATAGACACCATCATTTGCAAACGTCAGGTCTAGATCTTTCTTGAAAGAAGTTGATTGGAAAAACACAGCATTGAACGAAATCTAAAGGGGACATGAGTAGCGTTCACCTCAAGCCAACCAAACCTTCACTTGCTTGTCAGTATGGTTTAAGCCTAAACCAGTGTTTCGGAGGTTGAATGATTTGAAACCCAGATTTAGTGTTTCCAAGTAAAGACGTAAGAACACGTTTGCTGTGATGTTATACCTGAATAACAAAGTCATAACTCCCTAAAATATAAACTGCAGTTGAGCAGAATTTGAAAACACATTGGCCAAACCAAAGAGAAAATCCCTATTATATGCTATCTTTAGGTTGTTGTCGATACATCCACTTGCTGTATCGGCGAACATCTAATCCAGGCACAAATCCTGTTCTCAACTAATCGTACCACCAATTTCGAACACTTCAACCAACAGGGTACCACACAGAACCAACCAATAATCAATCGTATCATATAGTCTGTGAGAACAAACAATCCACACCAGTGGCGCTTGCACCCTGTACAGATTCACGCTCAGGCGAAGGGTCTTTTAATTAAAGTGGGGATGCAACCCGCAACTATTTGACTTTTCTGTGGTTTTGATTCAAATGTCCCATCCAATCATGGTCTACGGAACTGATCTCCAGCGTAACGGGCCATATTTCCCATAATTTTTTTCAATACGTAAGAGGTGATTGTACTTGGCCAAATGCTCTGAACGGCAGACAGCGCCTGTTTTGATCTGAAAGGTGACAAAACAAAACAAATCGGAAACAACATTCATCAGCACCAAAAAATTACACGTAGGTCAATATATCAACTCCTTAATTTAAAGAGAGATTCCTCATCAATGGTTTCGATGTCGGCGTTCATTTGTCTGTTCTTGGAATCAATATTCCTACTTATTCAGTCAATGTCGCGGGGTATTCAAAAGTTAGGTTTCAATTCAGCGCTACTCATCTGCGATAAACTTGGTTAAGGCGGATTCACCTTTCGCTGGTTACCCAAATACTACCGGAAAGCATGGAAAGTAAGTTGATCTCACAACTTCAACATCATAATGATATTGGTTTCACAGTGAAATGGGAGAATGCATAAAGAATACTTCTCAGTTTGGAAAAGACCATTTAAAGAATCTAGAAACTTTGGCACGTGCATTTGTTGCAAGCCATCGCATTCCAGCCCATTCTGAGAACTGATTATTAAACACATCCACCACAGACACGTATTGTGGTTCAGTTACTCAGTCAGCCTGCCTGGGAGGGGAATGTGACAGCCGCAAGCAATTATGAGTGGTGTTCAGTTCATGTAAATCAAAATCCTCTACTAATCACCAGCGGGTGGGACCGGTGTAGAATGTTCAGGGAATGTTATTTTATCCATTCTGCAGCTGGCTTTTATTTTTATTCAAAGTATCAAGCATCCTGAAAGCTTTAGGACCCCAGCATTCGCACATGTACATAGATAAGTTACTTTGCTGAGGGTGTACTCAGGGCAACTGAGCGAATTCAGTTTAGCATTAACAGTTGTAATTGACGGCTGACATAAAGGTGTCAGCCACAATTTAACAAGTAAAAACCTCCTTAATTATTCCTATTGGGTTTCCTGAAGGTTATGGTACTTGCACGCAGAACATAAGTTCAATTACATACAGCGTGAGCTTTGAAAATTTGGGTATTGTATTGAATCTGCCATCACGTTATGAGGTAACACTAGCAGATTATTTGCAACATCTGAAAGGATTATAAAGTATAGTATCCTTGTTTCCTTGCTCGGAACATCACAACCGTCTGCTACGTCAATTTACTGATTCGCCCGCTCGAGCTCCATTGTTGCACTCGTACGCTAGCATCAGCGTTTAATCCAGCACAGTGTGATCGTATCATGGTAACAATCGAACGCAGGCAATGCAATCACTTTAATGAGGCATTCAAGTCATGTAAGGTTTAGAATCAGACAGTTGGTTTTCACTTCTGTCTGTTTTTGACCGGTCATTGTGGAGATTGTGTGTCACCGCATTTGGTTCGTCCTCGACTTATAAGAAAGGCATTTGTGTTAAGCTACCCGAATTTGAAGTAGTCCTTGAGCTACACACTCTACAAAGATCAGCGGAAAATTCCGATACCTACGGGAGTCTAATATTTTGTCGGAGTTATCAGTCGTGATCCGTGATTACTCGCAACATGATTCACAGAGAAGCAATGGTATAACCCCGCAAATCACAGATTATAGCTGCTCAGATCAATGAACAGATTGCCTAATTCCCATCGGGGTTCAAAAGTTGAATACTTCTTTGAGGTTAAAATCGTTGGTGGAAAAAATACCCTTCTTACAAAATATTCGTTCTGAATATATCCGGATAGACAAACAAAATTGCTGGAGAACTAGGTAATGTTGATCTAACCTGTCAGTCTGAGACTGCTTACAGTATTCATCAGGTTTTCGAATGTACTTTTGTTCAAGGTCACTATCAAACCATTTTCACCCAGAGCGCATGCACTCGGCATTCCTACAATAGATGGTCGTATTGAAAGATGTCGTTCGATTTCTATTAGCTGAGGCGGAATGAATACTAATACTATTATATTGTACCGATATTAGGGTAGACACCGTCTAAGTAAATAGTCTATCACCTGACAGTCTTGCTTCATTTTAAATGTCTGCAACAGACTAGCCCGCATAACCAAAGCTTCAAACATTTTCCTGTGGTCAATATACTCCCATAACTGTAGATTATCTAATTTCCTATAATTTGGAAGTTTACCAAAATTCCGTTCACAGTTTGCTACGTGATCCGTTCCATTTGTCCCATGAAATGTTCAATAGATGTTGATATGCTTCTGCCAACTCGGGTGCTTCAGTGAACTTTCAATGGCGTAACTGTCTATCCACAAGGCAGTTGTGTTTCCGTATGTCACACGCCACCTGTACATCGGACAAAGCACGGTTTTTAAAAGGGTAGCAACCTTCATCAAAAATGAGGCTCTTACGGCTCTTATTCTAATATTGCAAGTGTTACATATTCCTAATCATACTCTACTGATTATTTGCTAGTGTTGGTATTTGCAATAACTGAGGGATTTCCCACTTGGGGCGAAAGCTGTAGGTTGCTTTTGTTGTTCTACCTATTTAGACAAAACGACCAATGTTATATAACACACAGCGTCGTCAGTGAGTAATATGGCGAAAAAAGTAACTAGTATGCCGAGACTACCAGCGGTATTTAACGTTATGAAGCACAGAAAGCGGAAACAACGATCAGAAACGTATACATACACTATGTAGGACGTGTAGACAACGAAACTCGTTGTACACTGGAGGCAGCAGACGTGATGGTACGTCACCTTGGTGAAAATGTGTTTGCGTTCTTCACGTAGTTTCACAGATCTTGTAAAACACGTCTGACAGTAAACAACATCGAGGGCCAAGCACCTCTGCTAGCTGTAGAAAGTAGCATTTCTATCGTTATCATTTATAACGGTTTCGTTTCAGTGTGCTTTCTAGATCCACAATCTGACAGATAAACGCAACCGTCAACTTGCATCTAAATTCGACAATATATTGCCACCTTAGCACAGCACGCTGAGGGAGGTCGTATTTCTGTTCATTGTTATCTGTTGTTGCATTAGGGTGTATGCTTCGTTATGATGCTTAGTAATTCTATGTCCCTGCCTCATTGTTGTATTGTTTTTTCTCAAATGAAGTTCACAAGCGAAGATGTGATGCTTTGGTGTGACGTCAAAACCACACATCAGATCAAATTGTAGTCCACACACCCAAGATAATCATGGGAATATTGCGTACATCAGTGTTTCTACAGCCAGTACCACTCGCAGAAGCTTCCAGTTAGGTCGTGAAGCAATTTCATAGAATTTTGTATGGTAACAGAAAGAATATGCAAGCGACGCGCACCTGGAAAAAATTCTAATGCTAATAGACGTTATTCTACATCAAATGGATATTTCACAGAATAGTGGTGGTGTTGTTTGTAGCTCGGGTTGATTGTTTTGGTATTGATATGTTCGCCGAGCTTGGCATTTAGGTTGCAAACGTTTCATCACCNACCACCACACGGTTTTATCCAACTGTTGGTTGTCTCAATATTTAATGATCGGTACGGCAAACGCTCAGCTGACGTGCGAAGTACGTGACCCAACCATCGCAGGCTGCGTAGCGCGATTAGCTGACCAACTGATTACGCATTCCGGAATAGGAGCCGGCGAAAGGCCACGCTGTTTAAGCGATCAGTTCACTTAATGTAGGCCACTTGGCAGAGGCACCGAAGGCCAAACACAAGTCTGCTTGTATCCTCCTGACGAAGAGATCAAGTTTCCGAACCACAGAACAAAACAAAGTGCGCAAGCATTATATACCCTTCCTCTCAGTGACAACCGAACTTCTTTCGACTCCGCAGATGACGCAGATTGGCAAAGGCAACTCGTGTCTTTGCTGTCCTCACTGATAGTCCATCGCCAACATTACAGGCTGACGAAGTAGTGCTAACCAAGTATGTGAAGGTGTTCACAATCTCAAGCGGACTGTCTGCCATGAGGAACATAAGAGTTGGAGTGTCCTAGTCTTGAAACAGTACTTTGCACTTTCAAGATGCAGAGCATATCCCAGGCCAACCAGTCCGGTCGCTCAACTTTTCAGTATAGTTTGTATGCCCTCGGCAGAGGGGTTAAGCAAGACGATATCACCCGCATACTTCATGTCAATCAAACTAGCGCCAGGAAGAAGCTCAACACCAAGCTCCCTGGTTTCCTCGAGCTCATCTTCCGGAATCTAGTCCATAACAACGCACACCAAGAAGGGAGGGATCGGACATTCATGGCGAGCTCCACTGGACGTGGTGAACGCCGAGACAATTGTCTAAAAACTCTCGCCCTGCGTACAGAGTGAGCATACAGTGATCTCAACAGATTCACGTGTTTCTCCGGAACTCTTGAGAATAAGGCAGTCAAGAGAACGTCGCAAATAGCCGAATCAAAAGCAGCCTTTAGGTCTAAAAACACCGTAGTCTGTGGTCTATAACAGCGTCGATGCTACCTAGATATGGTGATCAGGCCTATGCACTGTATTGAAATGGAAGGATATGTTGATTGGGACTTCGATCCCTCGAGATGCCACCTTGTCAGACAGGCCAAACGGGAGCGGTCAAACGAGAAGCAGATGCATCCCGAATGTTGTTCTCTCATTACTGACGGCTCATAAGTGCTTATGTAGTGAGGCGTGATCTTGTGCACACAACGATTATTTCCTCAGTTGTGAAAACACTGTCTTCCGGATCAGGAAGGAGAGGGTTAGGAAAGGTGTCCTCAAATAAAGAACAACACGGCTGTCCAACGGTTGACTGTGACCGCCGACGTTGGTCGAAATACGTTCTGTCATTCAAGGGCGTGATGCTGCTTCGAATGTATCTACTGCGCCCTGGGGCTAGACGAATTCCTCATTGCTACGTGGATCAGACTTTGAGTCATTGGCTCCGGGTAGAGCCTCCGAGAAAACCCTGTATTATGTTATCTCGTGGATCAGACTATTGATTCAGAGACTTAGGCTGGATCTTCTCAAGTTGCTCCCCTTCTGCGGCATAAAAGGCCGGGAATTCTAAGTTCTTGATTCCCCTGCGGTGACACTATCAATACATTACTACTTTCCCCTTTTATTCCCCCTCGTGTTTCTGCTTTCCCTGTAGCTTCGGTCGGTAGTTGTTTTCTGAAGCCAAGACAAGTGGTTGACAGTAGCACCTTTAATCTCAGCGCTTTTCGACCAGTTGATCAACAATTTGCCTTGGCAAGTATTGTGTGAATTTTGTGTGATTCGTTTCAGGAACGCAAATCTACGATTCCAGCATATCTATCCACTAAAGGTTTGTGGCTACGAAACGTTAGCAGGATGAAAATAAACGCCAGTTCTCACCTACTGGTGAATAGCGGAAAATTCCGGTTTTACGTGAGTTGAACACCAATCACAATTAAATGTAGCCGCCGCATCCCGGTAGACGTTTCAGTCAACCTCTTTCAAAAAGACTAGACCTGACTAGGCCCGAATTCCCCTCTGGTTAGAGCTCGTCCATGGTGCACATCCTTGCCACGGCCTGGGTTAGAACTCTGGACACGCTTTCATGAGGCAACTGTGTCCACCACTTCGTCAGTGACCTTACGTTGAACACGACTGAATCATCATATGTGAACGCCTAGCCACGTCCGCTTGTGAGTAGTGTTCAGATTGCGCGATTGCTTCGAGAGGAGGCACAGCCACTTCCTTTTAACTTCTGTCTTAGTTTTAATAGTTTACAAAAAGCGTTTAAAGTAAGTATAGAAGACTATCATCAAGATAACTCCTTCAATTAATTAACTGCACTTACCACAAAGATAACGCGGTGAAGTGAACATCACCTTCACGTTATTGAACCCGACTAATCAACTTCTACTTCACTATCTCCAGCCAAGCATCATAGGATCTACAGCACCACGGCTAAACCCGATTTACTATGGACAGCCCAACATTACTTTTTCTTATTTTCCTAATTTACCTCTTCAGTTGTTTGCTTCTCAACTCAACTCAATCAAAGGTGGTATGTGCATTGTGCCAGACGTGGTAGACTGCAGTCCTTGGTGTATGACACAACCACCTAGACCTGTCATTCTAATAAGTGAGCATATCTGTGGATGGAATTGAAGATGAGGGTGTGATTCTAGCTCTTATCAGCCTTTCAAGTGCACGCAAAACGTACCAACATGTTATCGAGACAAATTTGTGGGGTTGTGGTGCCTGTAAGTCTAGAGGTGTTGACTGAGAAAGTAACTAGTCATTAAAGTAACGTTTGTACTGGCCATCTGTTTGTTGTTAATTACCCCAGTTCCTTAGTTCCTATGACCGTCATCGCAGTATGTTGCAAGGTAGTTTGTTTTTAATTAATCAGGTTCTACAAAAATTAATGAAAACTGCCAGTTTTCCCGTTTTGAGCATAGAATCTGATGAAATACGTGTCGATAAATTATGTACTATGCCAGTACTTACCCAAAGGTCCCACGTATCAGAATTAGGTTTGTTTATCAATATTAACGACGTAAGTTTCTGAGAACCGTTCGCACTAGGAAGAGCACCTACATGTGACATAACACAGCAACTATTACAATGTGCACACACGGTCAGATTTGGAGATGAAAACTGATCGAAACGCGTTCGGTTATTATCTACTCAATGGCGAGTATATCCATCCCTAGAGTTTGTTGACGTGCCTACCTTCCTAAGCAAACATTGACCTGTCTCCTGACGGACCCGTGTATAAATGAATATCAAGCTGTCAAAATCGTTTCTTCGAGTATAATACAGGAGTGTTCAGTTGTGTTCACTTTTACCTCAGATGGTTTCAAAAACAGTCAGGTGATCCGAAAATTTCTCATTAGAAGTTGCAATGGTTTATTCCTGCCATGTTTTGCCATTGGTGGTGTTTGGGGTCAATCGAAGTGCATCCTTCATGAAAGTAATGGCCTCAGTTCAACTCTGAGCCCGAAAGAAAATATGCGTTACAGTTAGTGATTGATGAGTATAACGAAGGTGTACATCCGTTACGGTGAGTCGACCAGAATTTTGCCTGACATGAAAGTGTGATTGAATTCGGATGACGAATAAATTCTACCGTCCTAAATCCCTGGAACTAACAGGCACCAGTGAGCTGGAACGTTTGCGTTTCTAAACACAATAATACGTGGTAAGTGTTATCATAGTAAAGTTTTACTCTGACACTTTAGCATGATGCGAACAATTATTGGTGTTAGTGGGAGAAATTACTTTATACTTCACACTAAACAGTATCATAGTCCATACATACGGAACAACCCTCCACTTGTGAACGAAAGAGTCTAAAATTTTCACGAAATATTAAATCAGCCATTTCGCTGGTACATCTTTTTTCGTTGTAGTCTGCCAACCAATGCAGATTCATAAGTTTAACCTATATTTCTATGTCACGACAGCGCTGATCATAATCGTTTGCAGCCTTATCAAAGACAGCTTATGAACTCTAGATCTTTGACATTGGCCCCAGGTGGTAAGTTTGAATTAGCAGACCTAACAAGTAAGCCCCCCAGTGAATGCGTGGATGACGTGAACTACTGAACGAACCACAACAGAATGAACGGCACTGTTCTGCTGATACCGTCACTGTTATGTGGCAGTGGTCTGGAATAAGCGCCTGTCTTCAGCACTGCACTTACAGTCTCAGGTGGAAACCTGTGTTTTTCATTCCATCGAAGTGAATTTCGTTTCATAAGTTCCATACGTCAGTTGTTATTACATTTAACCGTTGTGTATTCAACATGGACTCCAGAATGCGAAATTCCTTTGTCATGCAACCTCTTCAATGTCAACAATGACCCGAGTCTTGTCCACTTCCTACGGTGTGTACAATAACTGGTTAAGCAATTATATCCAGTTATCTTCTGTGGGAGTGGGACTATTTGTTACGGAAGGGAAAGACGGAAGCTGCTCTTCTTAGAACAGTTTGTGTTTGTTGTACGAGTTTTATCGTTGTAAGTGATGGGGTAGTACTGTTAAACATACCTGCATATCACAGCTAACGGCTTTGAGCCGCACTCGTAGAGGCACTGACTCCAATTGCCGTTTGTACCGACAATGGCTCATAAAGTTGCAGAGCAATAAATAATTATAGATGTGTAGTGAGGAGGAAGGTGGGAAAGAAACTGGACACACAAAAACAGATAAGTTTCACGAAAAAGAAAAGTCAAGTTTGGAGGTACAGACTCGCCAATGACTGTCACTGTAATGCCAGTGTGCATCTCTGACTGTCAGTGTGGATGATCCTTAACTCCTTAACCGACTAGAGACCTGTTACCCACGCACATCAGTAAAATTAAGACACTTATAGCCTGCGACCAATTCATCGTGTGGCTATCTTGTGGTTTCCTCCAACCATTAGCTATCACACTGGACAATACAAAATGTGGCAGACGCTTAGTTGACATGCGGAGTACCTACCCAACTAGTGGAAACTGTGTATTTTCACCACCTCTGTTAGCGATCGCGAAATTGCTATTCCCAAACACTCGCGGGCGGACTGTAGCGCTCTCACAGATTCAACCCATTTGATGCAGACTAACTAGTGCAGACAACAGCGATTGAGCATGGAGAGTCTAGATGCCTCTTTAACACGAACAGACTAGGCTTCAGATTTACAGAGCAAAACTGAGCGCCCACGCGCCTTATAAAATCGACCATTAATCGACACATTGACGTTACGATCTCACACCAAGAGAAGTTTGACTACTACCACTTGAACAGAATGTCAACAATTGGTGCCATTGTGAACATAAGTGAAACCAACGAATCATCTGAAAGAGCTGAACATCGAGGCTTCTTAGAAAGAAAAGGTGTAACTTTTTAGTATATTAATACTCTCGAGATATTCCGCAGTTTTATATCTTCCCAGATTAAATTCTACAGTTTTTTAATAAAAGTTCAGCAATACGAGTTGTCAAGGCTCTGCCCATCTACTCAGTTTCAATACAAAGCACGAGAATTAATCAGTCGGAAAATGTGAGCCATATTTTAACCTGTGATTCTTCACGAGCACCTCACTGCAACAACTGCTGATGAGATTTTCGATGTGTTAGGCTGATAAGGTTCTCACACAAAATGAAAGATGGTTCTACAACCAACATGATGTCTCGTTGTACCCGCCCTTAGTGATCGACAGCTGAAAATAACTGAACGGTTCATCTAGCATAGGCATTGTGTCTGCTGTCATTGCAGAACTTGATGGCATTACAGTTTGTATGACTAGGACCCCGAATGGGTTTGCCAAGTTTAGTGCTTTGTGGCTCCAGTATGATATGTCTTTTTTAATTGTCCACCGTGTGCACTATGTATAAATCCATAAAGCTTCGAAATATTTTCATCCCGCTTAAAGGATATTGACAGAATGTCTGCTCTCACCAGTGGTGCCTCCGAAGCATTGGCCACTGATGGTATGGACACTGCCTTGGAAGTAAAGAGTATGTCGGTTTCTGTTTGAGACAAGCAGGCTTCTCGAAACACGGACAGAAGCCAGCATGAGCACGTCCTGCAAAACAGCTGCCTTTCTTAACGTGCTTTTTGTGTCTTGGTTCAGGCTAGGAACGAAATTTTTGTGATCATTGTAATTACTGGTCTCAGTCAGACGTTTCCAGCCTAGTGGTTGAAATCTAGAGGACAACACACAGTTTGGGTCATTATCGCCTTTAAGTGGAATTTAAAGGTCTTATGAAAAAGCGCCAGTAGTGTGACTCTGTATGACTTTAACTTGACTTCTTTTGTATCTTTGACTGTTAACCGCATCCTTTTCTACAGGTTCTATGACCCTCTCATTCATAAGGTTTCTTTAGAACATGTTTTGAAACATGTCTCCTATATGAATCTAGTTAGTGTTAAATTTATGTTATGCATAATAGTTGAGTTCTTTTGCTATAAAGCAGTAACAGATTTTCAGTGATATAAGGCTAAGCTATCGCCAGTAATCCATAAGAAATTATTTGTTCCCAGGAGGTACCTTGATTGTAATAGCGATTTGTAATTTCCGTTCGCTATTCACCTACACGTGTTTACGGTTAACTCCTGTTGTTCTTCTATGTCGGTCACCAGTAACCAAATATTCCCGAAGTAGTGTTAGAGGCCTGACTGTCACACACTCTACCAAATGCTCTGATGTAGTATTGCCAGTGAAAAATGGATTGAGTTGGTCAAGTACTGGTTGCATTTGGAACACATTTGATGACAGAAAATCCGAGTGGAAATGTTTAAACATTTTCAGAAAACATGGTTGGTTGATTGCTTGCAAAGTGTTGGCATACAGATTTTGGTGCAAGCATAATGGTTTTTATTGATTAGATCCGGTCCCTTCTCTTCCTTATCCTTAGGCTTCAGCTTACTTATATAGCAGTTAGGTGTCAGTTCAGACCATTGCATTGGTGACGATGATGTTGTTATTGATGACGACGATGTTGATGAAACATCCTCAGCATGTTTCACTATCCTTGCTGTGTATTCATCAGCCAAATTACCATTTGCGAAACATATCATCTGTGAGCTAAATTGATGACGTTTCAGTATGTATAAAAGCTTGGCTTATAAACAGTATATCCAGAAGTCATATTTTTCTAATGTGCAAAGTCGCTCCAATGTGTCGCAACAATATCATCAAATGTTGAGCTCAGAAACATGGGTGACCCAATAATTATTTAGAGAATTCGTTCACGTCCGCAGGCGTCTTGATGATTAGAAACGGTTCCACAAAAGAAGTTTACATCCAGCTTCTTACGATCACATTTAGTCACTCGCTCTTTATCGTATATCAAAAATATCATTTCCTCACGCGTGGTAAGATGTGATTGAACTTAACTTCTGTTCACCAGTCATCCTAACAAAGCAGTACTGCACCCGCATTCTCAACAATTTCATTTTATTACTGGATCAACAGCAATCATTCTTCTTTGAAATATACGGACAAGTTTTGTTGGGGAAGTTTGAAAAAACAATTATGGAAACGAAGTACGTATTCGACCAGAAGAAATAAACGTGGCGAAACTGCGGCGCTAAGGTGTTTTCAGATTAATGTGCTGTGCAGTGTCTGCTGGCCATTCATATATCATACGGTTTTTCAGTAAATATGATCTCATTGTTATATGACTAATCTTGAAACATTAGATTCCCTTCAATAACTTCATCAGCGCAGAAAGAAGACATGTTGCAATTTGTTAACATTTCGTTTAATCTCATCAGTCGCGAACGTAAAACATACAAGTTCTATATGACAGACAATTAAGGATAGACAGGGTATGGACACGCATACAACCACACCACGTATTATGTCATCACCACCACGGCAACCCTATAGGTTGCTTCACCCACTTTTGTGCACATAGCGCCGGCTGGTGAGCTCTAATCAGCATGGCTTCGCTAAAGCCCAGTAGCCTCGGGTTTTGAAAGAGTTAAGTGGGACCACCTGGTGACCTGTTATCATGAGGTGTATGGCAATCGATGATGCGGGGCTTCGAGTAACCGATTCACCAGTTTCCAGTTGTCATGCGCTGTTTTAACCAGTTTGGGACGTGTTCGGCCACACGCTGAGATAGCCGTCGGTCTGTTCTGCCTATGTAAACGTCACCGCAACTGCAAGTGAACTGATAGACAACGTGAGAGGCAGAATGGTCAGACAGACTGCGTTCGGGACTGTGTAGAACGAGTCCTTTGGTGGTTTGAACCAAGCGTAATTGGGCAGCCGTATACGTACGGGATAGGGCACACTTCAGTTTGTGCTTGAGGTCGTTTGCCAGATGGTCGCCTTTGAATTGCAAAAATGAAAATATATCTTTCTTTTGAGCTGTTTGCACTGGTTTCTTGCATCTAATCGCCTTTCTATGAATATATGTGAACTTTTCAGGATATCCGTTTGCTAGCAGCGTTGAAGTGGTGTTGATGGCATAATACGTGGTGTGATTGTATGCGTGTCCATACCCTATCTCTAATTGTCTGTCATATATAACTTATATGACTAATCCCCAAGTGGCCAAAGTCTCAGTATATATTTGTTCTGCTTACAAAATGACACAGGCAGGTGAAATGGCGGTTGTTTTAGATGAGAACAATTTGGAATCCAAAGAGGTACAACTGGACATACAGAACTTACCAGAAAATTTCAAAGATCTAAATATGTCGTCTCCCTTTTTGCGAAAAATCGAAAGACATTTTTGATGGTGTAAAAATGACAACTAGCAATTTTGCGACAAGTGACGAATAGTGTTGTTGGCTTCCACTGAAGCGAGAAGTACATCACAGTGGAAACCCATACTTAAACTTAATGTCGGCCTAGGTATTGTGCAGCAGATTCTAAAAGAACCCTATAATTAAATTATTGGAAAGTGAAACAAACCAATTCGCTGAACAAGCAGCCGTTACTGCTTCACATTTGATGGTGTGTTTCATCAAGATAGCTCTGATGTGAGGAGACACTGTAAGCAGGACCTTCTTCGGAAGGGTGCTTCAACCAGCGTACTAACCACAGGCGATCGTTGAATCACATACGGAGCAATTTAGCTCTTAGTTTGACTAAAATGGTAATACTGCAGGGTACTGAAAAAGCTGACTCGTATACTCAGACACTGGAACGGCTTACTGCCATTCATTTCTTTATTTTGGTAACGAACTTCAAGTTCACAAAAGAAGAAGTCCCCGGCCCATTGATCCGTAAGGATATGGCTAATGTCTGCACCGGGAAATAGCTACACCTGTTGAGGCGTTACAGTATTCTTTTTTCTTAGTTCGGTCAGTTAATCTTCTACTGCCTTGAAGTGAACAGTGAAATGGCAAAATGGAGTGTTGGTCATATAGGACTTGTCCACATGGTAAGTAGCTCACGCCCAGATAACCCTCACTTTACTCCTAAACCTGTGGTGTTGATTGACTGAGTGTGTGTTCGGCTGTCACGGAACTTGACGCCTAGATGAACAACGAATGCTGCGCTAGCGTACCAGCCGCTGTTTTTCGGCTTCTTGAATTCTAACGAGGTTTGCCCGTTTTTATGCCAAAGTTGAGTGATGTCAACTTAATGTTAAGAAGAATTTGTTGGCTGTATAGTTTTACGACTAGGTACTGTATGTTCTGAGTGACACGGTGATAATATCGTGTCTGTTTGCCATCGAACAAAAGATGTCACAAAAGATGTTCACTGGGATTACGGTTACCGTTGATTTAATAGTGTAGTGAGGAGATACGGTCGCGCCATACTACTCACACCACTATTCAGTAACAGCATGGATCGAGATGATCGCGTGATAAATACGGCAGAGATACCGGATGGATCGTTGGAGGGCAGAATGACATATAATGGCTTTCGCTACATGACGGAACTGACACATGGCGTCTAAAGCGACTGGAGTATTTTCAGAAGAGTATGGTGTGCAAATGAGTGTTTCCGTTTCTAGTCGTGTTCAGACGCTTAAGTAGTGTGTTGGTTTCTCCGATAAAGTAACCTCTGTGTCATCTGCCTTCTCGGCTCACAACGATAGTATCAGTTAGGATCCAGCCTGGCCGTCGTTATAACTGAAAGTCTGAGGGCGAATTCTTAGCTACCTCATCACTGTTCTTGTGAAACTCTCTTCCAAACTGAAGTTCAGCACAGTCGTGATAAATATCACAATGTTGACTGGATTGTCGATGCCTATTTATGTTTGTTCCTGATTGTGTACACAGTCAATAATTTTTTCTAACTGCATCTTCGTTAACAAGGAGGTCATGTTTAGGATACTCATGTCATTAATTACGATATTCACGTGAAAACCCGGTCATCGGATTCGGTGGTTCCATTATCTATGTTAATCAGTTATCTAAGATACAGTATAAGTGGTTATATTTTGAGAGTGTGTTGGCGAAGATCCGTCTTTCTCAACCACGTAAATATCGTAAAAATGTGGGAAGAAAATATTCCGTTATTTGATATGGCCTAAATTATGTGCATCATTCCTGTCGGATTGGTTCATTTGTTGGAGTATTCGAAAGGTCATTATGTTAAAGTCATTACGTATTTTCTTTTCTGTACTTTGAAATATCCATCTACTTAGTATTATTGATGACGTTTTAATGATATATGGTAGAACTGCCTCAGCTTAATTATTTACTGTACGATGTCACGGTATTCGGGTTTTTCGTGTTTTCACATGATATTCATCTGAACGCATCCGAAGAAACATTTGCTATCATACAACTGACTAAAGTCCGAATATCCTGTATGGCTTTGCAACCCAGTTAATCTCTCTACCTACCTTAATGTGTTGTTCTGACGAGATTTATTAACTATTCTGACATACCTATGATCCTCTGAATACAGACATAAATTTGCTGCACTTCTGGCTTACAACCAACCGCGTTTTTAGGGTAAATTTTCAGGTTGGTAGGGAAAAGGCAACAGTTTTCCGGTCACAGTAATGAAACCAGCAGATCTAACAACATACTGATTTCAGAAAATGTGTCCATCTTGCTTATGCTTATTGATCAGTGTTTATTGTACAAATAGTCTCGTTCTCTTTGTCTCACTTACTACGGTGTGTTCATATGATCGATAAGGCTATATATAGTTGTGAAAAACAGTTGCTAACCCATCAGCACACACTAGGAGTACTTCGATCTTCCATTCACAGCCCACGCTTATTTGTTTGCAATTTAAAAATAAGTCAGCAGCATACAGATGTAAGATTATGGGTTTTTGGTCGGGTGAAGTTTATGCAGTGTGTCATAACTATGGACTGCTTCATCTCTACTGACATTCATCACACGACCTCAGATGCCATCGCCTTAACCACCCTTCTTGAATTCACGTGTTACAAAATGGAACATAATGGGTAGCTTGAAAAATTTCGGATATTTTGAAGGGATCTCAAAGGTTGGAAGGTTTAAGTGCAATACTGCCTTTATGAGTTCATTTGAGGTTGATGGCATGACAAACTAGACCTACGATGTTGGTTCCGTTACTGTGTGACCTACTAGTGCGTGGAACACCAAACCACTGATAAGTAAGGCTAACTATTTACTTTCTTACCGGCTAGATTGTAAACACTTCGGATTTTTTAACACCCTACATTACCCAACGATGTTCTTCTAGGCAATTTTTTGTTGTTCATACACTGATTCAGTTTCATCGGACCCACTCAGTTGTATTACTCGGACAAAACTTGTCGAGAAAGTGGATTCCATCGTCTACGTTGACGGCAATACAATGGAACAAGGATAGTGAAGGGCAGGCTCTAAAATGTGGTACTGCGCCCCCAAGCGATCATACAACCGATGAGATACAGAACAAAAGTTGCGCAGACTAAATGAATGTGATTTGAGAATAGGATACAGATAGAGGATAATACATTTATATGGCAAAAACATTTGGATACGGAATTTTCATCAGACTCACTAGGTAGATTCCTGACCTCATGTTGAATATTACCATATAGGTAAAACATCCTTGCCCGTTTCAAGCAGCTCACTGCAGAAGACTGTACGATTTCTTTCAAATGACCTAATGTTTGTCTAACTGATAAGAAAAAGAACAGCTACTGAACGTCTGGAAATTTGCTTTTCCGTGAGTTACCAATAGTAAATGAACAGTCGGAGTGAAATATTGTTTCACAACGCTTCTATTTTATTGAACATTTTGTGGAATCAGTGGGCTGACTTGCGAACCCATAAAGATGGGTGTACCTGGACGTCAAACTCACTTAGTCTGAGTCTACCAAATTCACAGTGTGATGACAGGACTATGGTGGGTCACGTATAATAAGCTACTTTTAGAAAGGTTGACTTATTTGCTCGTTTGCATATAATCATTTATTACGCCCACCCAAACGGCTTTGTAGATGGTGCTTTTGATATTTGTGGATTTGCTGGTTTCATCCTCGTATACCTCCTGGATGACCTATTCAACAATGCACCGACAGAAAGCTTGCTTTTATCCGATGGTTGAGATATTCTATCCAGATTAACAGAAATGAAAAGAATGTTTATTATGATTGGCTGTGAATGATTAGAATGAATATAATATCACAAACAAATTTATGGAATGAATGCTGTTTAGAGTTTGGTTTGCAAACGTGTAGAGTAAGTTGCAACAAATGTTGTAACTTAGATGCGTCAAGTTGTTGAATTAGATTGTAATGCATGAAACGATATAGTGTAATGTTTACTAGGGGCAGTGAATGCAGAAAGAAGTTTTGCCATTCACTATTACCACTCAGACACGACATAGTGGAATCTTATGTGAATAATACATTCATTAGATTTCAGTTACGCAGCTGTCATTTTTAGGCTATACAATAAAATCTACCGCTCTCAGACTCTATGTATGTTACCTTACTAATTCTATCGTTCTCCATGAACTACTACCTGATTATTACGAAATTTCACAGGGTCTGTAAATAGCCCACCTACCACTATTAATACTTCTTATGAGTAATACTGTGTTAAATTTTGTAGCACTTCAAAATTTGTAAATTCATTACTTTTCAAGTTTTCCCCGATTACAATTGCTTCCGTTTTACTGACTTGTTTGAATTTATATCAGTACATTTATGTAAGTTAACTTCCAAACTGTTAGCTCTCCTCACCCTTGTTTGTGTTTTTTCTGTTGGCTCTTATTTGACATTAGCCCTTGTAAACTCCGTCCCTTCTGTAGGCAAACTTTTCTGAAGCCCCGCTAGTGATATTTGTCAATGTGCTAGAGATATAAGTTTATGCAATCATGTAGCCAACATCTGCTGAGGTGCACGAATGATATAATTATTGACTTAGTTTGTAATAAACAAACGTGAAACACGTAGTGTACCCCTTACAGATTCACAGCAAACCTTTCATATTATCTTGAATGCCAGGAGCAAAACCACCTTCACCTCCCATGTTACATGCATCCAAACAGTATTTCGATTTTAGCACGGATCAAAAATTGTAGTAAACTTCACTGCCCATCCTCGTGCCTCCCTGAACGAGGTGGCACCAGTTGGCATGATCATAAATTCCCGGCATGACTACCTTCATCAATGACATTGAAAGCAGGCACCAGCAGAACAACATCTCGATTCCCTGTCATGTTAGCAATATATCGATGTAACGGCATTTTCTGCACCAGGTGAACGGTTGACAATTTGTGAACTCAATGTTAGAATGGTCCCCACAACTGACAAGTTTGCTCAAACTACTATCATAAGAATTTAAATTAAACTGCTGCGTCGGAGATGAGACAATCGAGTTCCGAGTAGATCATGATAACTTATTGGCGCAAGGCTTCAAGGGTGTTAATTAGTTTGTTTCACTTTAAAGATACTTTAAGTGATTACTGCTAGCGTTACCTTCCGACAATTTGTATCTGTAATTTCGCGAAGCTTGTAGTTTCTTATAGTTCAGCACACCTTGTTGCTCTTAACATGTTCGCTACAGCGTCTGCCCAGCTGTTTGATCGCTCGTAGATGGCTGTTATGACTAACTGGTTCATTTGTTGGCGTTCGATTGTAGTTTTTTTTACTAGACTTCTGCAAAATTATTTCGTGCTGTACTGCGTTGACTCCCGGATGTGTGCATTACATACCCACTTAGCAGAACCTAAACGCTCTAAATAAACCGAAGTGCGGCTCGAACAGCCGTGGAACGAACCAAGTATACACATTTAATTGAAACAACCTTAACTGTCTCCGGTCGGTTGTGTACACACTCTGTCTACAACTAGTAAACGTCTACACTGGGTCTAGATTAACCAGTGAATAATGTGAAGTTTAGATGGTTCTCATTCTTACGTATACACACGTGTTATTACGAATCTGATGTACAACGGGAAAGAAAGCAGACATATTCTAGAGAAAGACGAAAGGACAACTAATCCAGTGCCAACGTAACTAGCACCATTGTATCAAGCATACAACCGAGTTACAGGTGCGAGTAGGGTGACAGTTAATGGCCCTGAAACAGTTGGATTCTGGTTTATGTTTTTGTTAAAATAAATAGGCTAGAACACTTAGGTTGACTACGAAAGATGTAAAAGAGAAGACTGTGTGCTCAAGTTACATTGACTCGGATTTGAGCCTTCAGGTTACCAGATGAGCAGTACCTCGCACAATTCGTGTGTACCTCATCTGGCTTGGTTTAATCTAAAGTGATTACCCGTTACCAACAGAATTTATTGATATGTTTGGTTTTAGTAAGTAACCTGCACCATTCAGAACCAAGAAAATATCAACGATTTCTCTATTGTATGGCCATCCAACCATTAACGTGAAGTAAAAATAGGAGTGTTGTTTTTTCTCAAGAATGTGCGTGCCTGCGTGCATACGGGTTTGGACAAAACAAGTCCCAAACAAACTCATCTATGTATTCTAGTAGGACTAACTGGTTAGCACTATAGAGAAGATATAACGTTGGTGGAACCGTTTACATCTTATTCGCGTCTTCAGCAGCAACATATCGTAATATAATGCCTGTGCTTGATTGTTCTGTTAGTGTTAGACGAGTGATATTCAAGTGAACAGTAAAAAAGTGAGTTATGTAAATTTGCCCACGAAGCCCTAGAGTATTACAACTTGTTCCTAACGTTATGTTATTCTCAATCTGTTTTTTCGAAACTCAGTAATACCTTACATCTTCCTGTGATGTCTTTCCTAACACGATTTTCGTCGCCACTGAAAAAGCTGATAGCCGGCGGAAAAGCAGTCAGAACTGAAGAACCTCTAAGATTCTGGCAGAAGAAAAGCATCTCGGTCTTCCGTTGAAACTTTTCGGTTAAAAACTATCATTATGCTCTTCACCGTTAAAAACAACCGTGTATTAGAATAAGGTCACGATACGGAACCACAAAAAGAAAAAATGATTCCAGCTTGAAGGATATGCGCTTAATTCATAAAATTTAAATACAGTTTAAGCGAATCAGCCCGAAATTCACGTACTCTCTGCAAACAAACAATCAGCTGAAGATGGGAATGTGACAGCATCCGCAGGATATTTATTTGGCTTCAGTTATTGTCTTTTCGTGATAGATGAGTAAGTAAGATCACTTCGAAATGAACGTCCCCGAGTCCTCATATTTTCTAATAACGTCTCCAATTAAATCCGTGTAAGTGACAATAACCCCGTCATGGATGACTGTCGCAGCCGACAGGCCGTAAACTAATGACGCGAATTTTTCCTTGTTCTTTGCTATACCATCAAGGCAGACAGTTATATAACAGTGGATTTCGTAGGTTTCAGCCTTTCTAACCAAAATCAGCAAGTTATGAATCTCACTGTTTACTCAATGAAAAGTATTATAATTTCATGACTAATATACCTCAAGACCTGTCTCCTTTGCTATAAATATATCGATATCATGAACCATTCATATGTACACGAACACCAAAGATAGGACTTTTGAATAATCAGCATTCACAAATCAATCAGAGTGAATTCGACTGAACAATACTTTTCTAGTCAAATGTTTATTCAACCCTACGTCCAATATTAAAATATTTCTAAGTTTGGGAAGTAGCTACTGAAAAGTATTTTGGAAAAATCGAATGTTGCTTACCTTTAACTGTTTGTACACCCACTTCGACTGCTGAGTTTCAACGACTACCAAATATCTGACATACATGAATTTCTTGGAGCGCCATTTTGGCTATAATGAAGGATAGATGTACAAGTATATGATTCTACACACAAGCACATTCTTGAGAAGACCCAATTTTTTACAACCCTCTAAAAATCGTACTATTGAGGTTCAAAGGAGACGTTTGTTTCACAGTTTTTATGGACAGACGTCATAAAAACGAAACTTCATTCATCTTCCAGTATTCACAAATTATCACTTGCAAAATCCATTTTGAAAAAAAATATGTAGCTGAGCAGATTACGACAAAATTTTCAAAAAGTGTTTCAAACAGGAAAGATATAATCACATTACGCTACTTCGAAACAGTTGTTCTCCTTCAATAATTTCGATTAGGCAGTTCATGCAATAATTCTGGATTAACTCTGCTTACAGTCTGTTAACCTAAGTAGGGCTAATTATTTGAACATTCTGCTAATTCAGGAGACCAAAATGTTCCGGTCAGCACAAATACATCTACCAGACGACACATAAAGTCAGCCCTGGTGTACGCTTCTATCTCAATTGTGCAAGCAACATGCGCCAGTGACAAGTTGCAGGAAGGTGATTCTTTGTGTTCCATTATAGGACAGTAATGCTATCCGATACTTAACGTGATGAAAAATAAGTTGCAACTGATTTACAATTTCCTCCGCCACAAACGAAATCCATAGAGCTGATGGTCCAGCAGATAACAACTTCGGCTAGTAACTCCTGTGTTGCTGGTTCCATGACCTATTCAGACAACCTCTACCTGATGGGTCCAAACAGGGACGAAACCGGTTGTGGAATGTCGGTTTAAGTGCAAGTGTCGGGAATCCTAATCAACTCAATTTCGAGACCTTACAGTTACAGTCATTGCAAAAACTGATAGTCTGTGATGGACTGTATCTACTGGCATAAACATCAGCTACCTCTTATCAAGAAAAAATCGGCAGAAAGCAGCAATTTACCAAACAGCTTTAACCAGAAAACGTGATTTTTTGAAGAGGCCTTCCCTGAGAGAAAGTTTTACCAGACTGCTGAAGTAACATCTAAATGTAACTATTTTGCGAATCTGTCAAGCAGCTCAATATTTCACGTAGTCCCAGTGAAGTTTACATAGGTTACGCTTAAGTCCCTTTTGATACCTGGGTCAGTGCGTATGCCCGACGTAACTACAAACCCAAATGACCGCTTTTACTACGGCATTTACTTCGGCAGATCAAAGTCTATCGTTTGCAGTCGCTAAGCAGACACTTGGGATAGCCCACGAGGTCCATATCACTAAAGCGACATGTGTTCTGTCCCACTACCAAAAGAGAGGACTCCTTGCGGAGATATTGGCAATTAACCACATTCCCCCTCTGTTGTTTACAAAATGTTCGTACTGATGTTCCAAGTATATTGATAACTCATATTGCGTGCCCACCTGTATGCACTGCCTTCTCCAGATAAAATATGAGATCATATTACAGTCTCGCAAGTATTTCTGAGACCCCATAGAGCAGGATGACTAACACAGAAGTCACTTCTTTTCACGAGTTATGCATTTTGTTTTAATGAACCTGTGTAGGAAATTTACCGAGGGATAGTGCATCTTGATGACCACTACAAGAGATGTAGCCGATACAGCAAGAGATCACGACCTGCATTGAACCTACCGAAAAGTGATACTGAAGACTTAGAAATGGATTAGAATGCATAAAGAATATGCTACTTTCTGAATGTTCTAGTAATCTTGTGGTTAAAAAGCTAAGCTTAACAGTGGATCAGAGTGTAAAAGTAATTAGACCATACCACATAATGATAAGGTAGCTGTGATCTGCCAAGGGTCAAAGTCACCGATGAACAGACCTGCAGCGTCGTTTTGTCCACATCATTACAGGTGACTGAAAAATGGATACACTAGCAAAAGGTTATAAAATAGAGTTAGCAAACAGATGGATGTTGTAACCCTTGACTCAATACGCTGGTTCGTCCACGGTATAATAAGACGAATGGTAGGAAATAGGGTACTCTTCCTTAATATAATTAACACGGCAAATCTCGGTCCCAAAAATACGCGGTGGTCCCCATTAACTGCGCTCAAGACAAACCAAAAGACGGGTGCGATAAAAGCAACTTTGTTCTGCTCCGAAAACGTAAACTGCATGGTGTTTATAGGGTAAACAGTGATCTACCAACATTCTTAAACCAGAAAACAGAAAGAGAGACATCATTAGGCTACCAGTGAGTATAACGGAATAGAGGCCAGACAAGTAAAAAAAATTGTGAAGTTCACCTCTCGAATGTTCACGATAGATGGCGTAGCAATGAGCTCTCCTATCGGAACCCTCCTGGCCAATATATTCATGGGAAAACTTGAACGTACCGCGCTTCAATCCACCAACAGCCATTTCAGTCAATACCACCGACACGTAGACGAAATACTTATCGTAGCCAATTCGGATACTAATATTGTAGCACAATCTTTATTGTCCAAATCACCAGTCACATGCAACGCGCGCTCTCTCGTTTATTAGTCATAATTCCAACCCGCAACATCCCTCGGTTTCCGTTCACACGTCGTGTGTACTTCTGACCGGCTTACGTGTGTGACCGGTGCCTTCTATCGGAGGGTTTTCCGCTTGCCATTCCTCGTCTGTTTGTCCGATTTCGTTGCGCGATGGCTCGTCCGGCTGCTCATGCTGTCCGCCATCCATCCAATGTTGGCATTGACTGTATTCCAACATCGTGTCGAGATGTTCCTCTAAATGTTGGAAAAACCACGCCTCCGATCTGGCCGTCTGTCGTATTTCGCCTGCCCTGCCTCGCCCGTTGGTCCGATCCAGTCGAGCGATGACTCATCCGGT